>JAQFZW010000096.1:0-119468 GCA_034687055.1 Heteromurus nitidus | reverse complement strand
GCTCGGATTATCCTTTTTTGTACCCTTTTGGATTTGGTCGAAATTGGGGACTGTCTAAATTTTAGATACAATCGGGATTTTGAGCGTGTGATGAGCTCGTTCTAATCTTTTCCCACACACTGGATTCAAACTCCGTAAGAAATGTTTTTTTTGCTACAGCGGATGTACAAAGGTTAGGTTACTCAGACTTGTCATCGTGTACTATTTCGTGTGTGCTTTGCTTTGTTCTTGGGTTTTGTATGTTTACTGCCACACCTTTATTATAATATGTAAGAGCAATCATGCCAAAAAGACGCTTCCTTTGAAAATTTAACTACCATCACAAACACATATATCATTCCTCGTTCTTATGAAAAGACTTTTTGTTCAACATTTTTGGCTGGTAAAAAAACTTGGTTCATTTACAAGTACGCGGATAATTATTATGTACCATTTTAATGTTCTGGACTCATCTGTCGGTGAGTTTGCGGGAGACAATTGTAGTAAGAACCAGCACAGCTAATAATAGCAGGTGTTGCATACACCTCCGAATGAATCCATTAAAGCTGAAATTTACCGTATCACAAAATCTCAGGGGAGCAATTAAAACGAGAAAAGAGGAGTTTCAACTGCGGCCGGTAATATGAAAGTAATTTACAGTACTGAAGCAATCATGTTGATGAACTGAGCCTGATAAAAGACATTACAACAAGGAAGTGGGGGATCATCTATCACACCATTTAAAATCACATTGTTTTTACTACAGCAATTTGCCAAGATTCACTTTAAGTGCTTGCGTTCTGACGACTCTTTTCTGCGTGATAAAAAGTGGATCGCTTTTCCATACCCCTTCCTTTTCATTGGTGAAAGAAAAACATGCAAAAATAGAAAAATATATGTGATGGAAAGGAACCCAGAATAACTTACAAACGCTTCAAGTAAACGTTTTTCACGAATCGTAGTTTAATATGTGCAAATGCACAAGAATATAAAACATGTATATGTTCAGCAGAGTCGTGTCGATAGTAAAGGACTTGTGAATGTGCACTCAGCAAGGAGACACACACACACACACACATACAACGGTCCACACATCGTTAGTTTAGGAAAAATAATGTGACTGTCAAGAGGAAAAGTGAGAGGGTAGATGAGGTGAAATGTTTTAAAAAGCTTTTATCCATTAGATTAAATGTGCTTTAGATTAGGTAAATGGCATTTTTGTCAACTTGTCATGCGACTCCTACGCTGCGTAGACTATATATAATATTGAATCCTAAAGATTTCTATCGTCTTTCTCAAGAAATATTTTTTATAAAGAATGTATGAAACTAGAGAAGTTTTTTCTTCTTCAAAAAATGGAGTCACCGTGCGAAAAAAGATAGATGACTGTGTCGTCGTCATTGCCTGAGTGAAGAAGTTGCAAGCGTACAGGCACAAGCTATGAGGCCATGACTGACTTCCCTCTTCCCTTGAATGAAGTTCTCTCAGTGTCCTTTAAATGCTCCGTGAAGTAACTCGACAGAAGAAGCATCGACTTCAACGTGAAGTTATGTAAAGACAAGAGTGAGTAAAAGAAAAGTCTAACGCAGCTGAGGAGAAATATGACATTCTCTCGCGTTATGGATAGTTTGGGCAATTTATAAGTTCCGTCTTCTTTCACCGAATCACATGCATATAACCTGTTTTAAAGAAGTTTTTTCACTTTAGAATCATTCGTATGCTGTACGAAACTTGAGACTTTTGTACTCATATGGCTTAAAATAATTTTTATTGTTATTACTATTTTCTGATTTACTGGTGCGTATGCTAGACTGCATCCGTACCTACACCAACTCACAAGAGATTTTACCCAAAAACAGGCAGAGATATGGGAAACATAAGAAAGAAAGGCATTTTTCCACGATGAATGGGATCAACCTTCTCTAAAACCATAATAACAATCATCGTAATAATCATCATTGTCATTTATCCACATAAAAATACCCTGTTGAAGACCCTCTCTCTCTTCATTTTCCCTTTTGAAACAATGAATATGCATGAAGAACCGGAATGTGAAAGGAAAGAAAGTGTATTAGTAGTAGCACATTATATACGGAGAGAGCATTATGGCATCATATTATGGGACATTGCATGTATAAAACATCTTTTTCAAAGAGGAGTACTTTCTGAATATGAGTAACTCAACTCCCAGGACGATATGAAGTGGGAAAGTAACAAGTAACGTAACAGATGACACTGCTCGTATGTTAAATGCTGCGGAAATTACCTCGACGAGGCTCATTTGTTACGACTTTTATGGTAATGAACCTAATGATCTCATGAATGGGAAACACACTGCTACCCATCCTTCCTCGTTCCATATATATCCCTATCAAAACCAGCAGTGGTGTGTGTGTCGTAGTATCACACACATTGTTGGAAAGTCTGCTCCAAAAGAAAACTTGCATTATGATGATTATTATTACCATTACATAACAAAAACTCCACATTTCATATTTTTCAGAGTTGTTTCTCTGTTGCTTCTTCTTCCAGAGTCCACGAAAATATACCTCTCTCCACTTTAAACTTTCTTTTCTCCATTAGGGTGGGTTGTTTTAGTCTTCGAAATATGTATGCTCGCGTGAATATATCGTCTCTTCGTGTAAAGGCTAGCTCACACACATGAATACGAACGAAGGAGGCTATTAAACACAAGGAAAAGATATTAGTGTTTGGGTATCCTAATTCCCTAAAAGTTTTTTAAGCTCCGTTTTATGAATGACATAAAAACTCCTTGTTGCACGCTTCTAATTTATGTAATGTGCTCCACTCATCACCTAATTTCATCCTTTTTTCATTTTTATTTCCTTACCCAACTGTCTCCATCCAGAGAAAAACATATACCTGCCTATAATTTCATGTATATCATCCCCTCCTCATATGGGCATCTGCGTATATAGACGTTTTACATGTTTGTTTATCCAGACTTGACATATATGGGGTAATATATTACAAGATAATTTCTGCTTATGAGCACGTGATCTGTGGAAAAAATACATTTTAAAAAACTCGCTGACAGCAGTTAAAAATGCTGATGTTAAGAGATCCTGTGCAGCTTCATATACAACTGGCTCGTCCTCCTCGCAAATTTATAGACTTGTTTTTATGAATAGGGTAATTGTGAGTTTTCAAAACATGATTCCAATTCCAGGGTTGAGTTTTCCCCAAAATTTAACACAGTTTTAATCCTGCTTTGTTCATAAATATTTTACGACAATAAATCATGCTTACGTTTTCTATACACTTCTTCATTTCATCATCATCATGTGTAAGTAGTTGGTAATGCCAGCAACACAAAAGTTTTCCCGAGCTCGATCATATATACTTTCCTTTTGTGCGCCTCAATGGCGAAGCACAAAAGCATGAAATTATTCTTGCAAGGAGAAGAAATGGAAAAATATGAAATTCCATTCAAATTCCATATGTCTAGACAGATTGAAATCAATTTGGTGTGATGAACCATGCATCCTTTCAGGAGAAAAGT
Source organism: Heteromurus nitidus (assembly GCA_034687055.1). Lineage (NCBI taxonomy): Eukaryota > Metazoa > Arthropoda > Collembola > Entomobryomorpha > Entomobryidae > Heteromurus > Heteromurus nitidus. The sequence continues at coordinate 115,966 of JAQFZW010000096.1, read as the reverse complement.
GTATGATCAGCCTAACTCTCTCGTGCTGTGCTTATTACGTCTTATCGTCTTTGAGTGAAACTTGTATAGTCACTCCCATTTCCCACTCTTATATATTTCCGTGGAGTTGTGGGATTTAACTCATATAGGCGAGTTGAAAGTGATTTTTCTCTGAAGAGAGAGAGAGAGAGAGAGAAAGTACTTTTCGAAGCACAATGCTTCGCTCTGATATACATAAACGCTTGTTGGCATCTATTGTTACTTCGCACAAACTTTCTACCACTCCTTGAGTTGAGTTGAGACTGGAGGAGGATGCAACTTCATGTTGCTCATCCCCATTCTGAGTAGCATCAGAGCAACACTTCTCTCTGCTTTTCCGTTCACATAATCATAACATCATCATATGACCACCAACGTCATACCTCCCACCTCTCCAGTATAACAACATCATAGACAGAGAAGAAAAATGTAGGAATCATCATCAAACGAGAATAGAAACGCATAGGTCCAAGCGAGTGGAAGTATTAGAGGCGAGTTAACCTAAAATGAAATGGAAAGAAAAAATCCGTGGAAATCATGCACAGTGTGATGATGACGATGATCATGATGAGTCGAGTGCTATTGTGTGGGAACGACAGAGATTTATGGGAAATGCTAGTTAGAGGGAAACACCCTATGCCATTACCGAAATAAGAATCCACACACACACACTTTTTTCCAGAATATTGCTCGCGTAAAATTCCCTTCCTTTCCTAATGTTTTCACACACATTGAAATTCAAAGGGGCGCATATGTGCCGGGTTACACACATCGGGAACACATTCACAGTAATAGAAGTGGAAATTGGATCAGTGGAACTGTATAATGGGAGAGAAGGAGAAACGAACACGGGATATACTACTTTGGAATTATTACACTCTCGCTCAGAGGGAGATAGAGAAAAAAACTAGGGGCTGCTCCTATTTTGATCCAAATACTGAGAAGGAGAATTTACAATCGGGCGTAACATCTGGTTCAGGAGCATAAACATGTTTTCACTAGCATTTGCGATGACCTTCCACATCCACTTCCACACACCACCTCACAGATTTTTTTGCTTTACCTCTTGCAATGCCCCAGAGTGGCAGTCTCACTGTTTCGTTCAAATCGATCTATGCAATTCGTACTAATGCCGTCTTTGCCAACTCGTACAAAATAAGCTGACGCTGCCCATATATGAGTGAATGCATTTACACACTAGAAAATCCTTGGCTGAATCCTTGCTTCCATATGAAATTCGGTTTCTGGAAATAGTCGTCTTCTTGTAAGAAATGCAGACGGAATGAGAACCAGTTTGCATCATTATAATGCACGTTGCATTTGATCTGCACACATTATGTGCTCGCAAGCGTTACCAATAAAGCCAAGAAGAAAACAGAGAAGAGAAACGATGAAACTAGGCACTGGTGACTTACAGTTTAGCCCATCTCGCATTTTACGAAGAAGCCATTACTTCCTCACGATTACTACTTACAGCTTCTCATGTGAAAGTGTGATGAACAATTTTTTTGTGACTCACTTCATACGCACGAGCGTCGGAGAGTTGAATAAGCATTCATGCCCAGACTCTATACGTGCCTTGTAATATTCACATTGACGACTAGACTGTAAAGCAGAGGTGCACGTCGAACGTGAAAAAGAGAAAGGATCAAAAGGAGGAAAGCCTTTTGAAAGACCAACTTGCACCCGCAATGTATTTTTGCAAGAGTAGTGTACCTACAGAGGGACTCCCTCGCAGGAGTTGACTTTTCAGCCGGTCTTTTAATACTAAAACAGATTCTACGACCGATTTTACTGTTCAGCTGTAAAATTGGCGAGAGGTCAAAATGATTTCTAAAAAGTGGAGAAGAGCACATAGCATCAAGTTCAACTTAATAGCCCGTGTCGGAAACTAAATTAAAGGGAAGGAATGAGCCTTTCACTTAACTGAAATAGTGTACAAAAAGCCGTTGATACTCTACACACAAATATACGTAGCTCTACTGGGCTTCCCATCTCTATAAACACTACGTTTTGAATAGAGAGGCATAGCGTAGATCCTTCAAATGTATTCAAGTTTTAAGCCTCTTTTCCATCCTCCAGGATGGCATTCATTTTATACAAGGGAGAAAGTTAAGAGCGGTCATGTGAGCAGACGCTTAATTCATGAACGGAATAATACTTACAAAGTCCGGCTGCCTAAGCTCTATGTTTGGGTACAGGCCTTTCTTTCAGAGGCTATATATGTATATTCGCGTACGATGGTAATAATAGGGGACCTTCAACACAGCAACATTTCTCCGAAAGAATGCTATATGCAGACTATTTAGGACCATTCCGCATTCATCTAGCGAATTCTAGGGAAACCCGTAAGTCTTTAATTATGCAGATTCGAAATCGTTTCGTTCTGTTCCCCTTCCCCCTCTCCCTCTCTGTGCAGATGTATGTAAAGCTGCTCAAGTTTAACTAAAAGCTTTGCCTTGTTCTTTGCGAAGGTATTCAACAACTTCGACGGAGAAGAATTGCTGCAAAAGTTTGCAAAAGCCTTTTGCAAAACATTTGGAACGTGATTGGGAAAGGAGCTAGGAGCAAGTTGAAAGAATTCGGAGATGTGCCTGTGCCCTTTCGAAAAGTCCTCATAATTTCATTTCTCCTAATATTTGATCACGATCTTAGATTCTTGATGCTTGACATTTTTAGTATTCCGCTCACATTATCGTAAAAATGCATATATGCCTAATAATATATGTTACATATGTCCTCTTGTGTAGCCCCTGTGTGATAGAATAATTGATGCCTTTTTTGAGCATTCCCAATTTTGTTTTACACCTATTCGGAAATCGACGGAAGCAGGTGATTTACAACACGTGGTGCCCTTGCGAAGACTTTTCCCAATATAATATGTGAACTTAAGGGAAAAAACAAAGTCTGTTCCTATTCACCAAAGAATCAATTGCCATTTCCAGCTATTGTCTAATATTACCTCACCGTTTGCATAAGAAGTAATGCACACTGCAATAATGCACTCATGAGCTTCTCCGATATTTTATCTCATTCCAATATCAATTTAACAAAATTGTGTAGATTACAACTTTCCAAACTGAAATTTTCTAGGCTTTTTACTCTTTATCATTTTGGTTGAATAACTGATCCCACTAGTTCAGTATAATACTCCCTGACATCAATGAAAAAGTTTCAACTTCTTCTCCCGAAGTTTTAGAAGTCAACATATGTCCGCACAAATTCAGGTGATAATGTTATTAGTAGTTTTGTGCGCCACTTGACCTACTTGCTCAAAAAAATGAAATGAAATTAGGCTAAAAGTGTCCAGACCAATTGTTGCAATAATCGAAAAATTCTATCCGTAATACCATAGACTTATATGAATGGATGAAGTTATGATGTAACTATATCATAATACTCGAAATTTTATCAATTTATCAATACCTATTTAATGCCCTAACTTGACGATAAGTTTTAAACGTTTATTTTTAACTTTGAAGTTTGTTTAATCTCGTTTCAATTTATCAGTCATTTATATTCACATTTCTGTTCCTGCTTATATTTAATGATTTTAGCATTGGTAGAACACTAGTTCATTAACGCTGTACCGAAAGAAGATATCAGCATGCAAAATACTTCGTATGCATGTCATTTTATTCTATATTATGCCTTGAAGACACCAAATTCCAAGTCTTTTTACATTTCCACTCCGTTTATTTTCTAGTTTACCTAAACCAATGTTCGAAATGTGAGCGACGAGTAAAAAGCAAAGGAAAGTAAACAGAAGTGAGGAAGAACAACATGAAGATTCGAGCAGTCTACCTTGTGTGTTGCAAATAAATCACGCTGTGAACAGGATGATCTTGTAAATCTAACTCTCTACCCAAAAAAAACTACATCTGTTCACTTTTCACTCAACTTGGAGAAAGGAGAAGGGGGAAAAGTTTGTGCAAATCTGCCAACCATTTCATTTCCTCCTCGTGCGAACTTTTTTTTCGCTCCGTCGTGATTTGGTTTGACTTGTTCTGTAAATAGAGTAAATGGAAAAAACGGAATCTTCTCGGCTGCTGCTGCTGGAGAAGATACACAAGTCAAACACAATTGACGAAATTTGATACAATTGTTATACACAGAGAGTGACTTGATGTATTAGTTACACAAAGCACAAAAAAGCTTCCATCATACATGGGAAAAGTTTTTCTGGTTTACAAGAGCAAGTTGTTGAACAAATACGCACAATAACAACCAACTGGAGTTTCTCTCTCCTTTGTCTCGCTGATTTCTCTATTTTCCACTCTTCCCAAGTGAGTTCATATGGATTCTTTTATCAGATGTGACGTAAGGCGTTTATTGTCCTAAGATGAAATATTTCGGGCACGTGGTGGAAAATGGAATGGAAATGGATGTTCTTGCAAATTTTTTCACATGTGTGCATGACACATGTGGTGGTGTTTGCTTATTTCCATCAACCTTTTTGCATGCTTTGCAAAAGGAACATATATTTTGCAAACTATAGGTTTGCAGGAAAGGCATCTTTGCTTATATAAACCCGTATACTTTCACCCTCCGAGAAATTTACCAGGCACAATTTTATTATATCTTACAATTACAGTTGCATTGCAATGTAAGGGGCGGAAAACATTGGCCTTTGGAAAGCATAATATTGTAATTTCTCAAACACGTTCCAAGTCAAAGGTCGATACCGTGTAGGTTTAGATGATTTGCATACATCCCAACTCAATAAGATTTTAGTTATAAAAGTATAGATGAGAAACAACATCAAAGAAAAGATTTACTAAATTCATCAAACCATCTTACCTTAAAAAGCTGAAATCACGTTCTGGTAACTGCTCGCATAACTCGTTCAGCTCAGTTGTTCTTTTTTTTTGCAGCGCGATTACGTCTTTGTACTCATCTGCCCGAGGGGCTTCTGCAAAATACAAACAACATTTTAAATTAAGTTAAATATACAAATTGCATAGATAGCATGCTTTTATATTGTTAGATGTGGATAGCTTATTTCTATTTAGTATTTAATTGGGGCGAAGCAAGTTCTTTCGTTACATACTTAAAGTAATATGCATGTCAGTAGAACGTATACGTTTGTCCATGACAAAGCCAAGAGATTCCACATTGAACGAGCCGAGATTCCCCAAAGTCTAACAGTAATCCCTGCTACCACTGTTATCCTATACTAATGACATTTCACACATCAAAGAACTAATTACTCTCGAAGCCACCGCATAGACAACATGAGTTAAATCCTTCAAAAGCTTTCTCTCAACAAGACCGTTGGTTGGAGAATGTGCTGCTCAGTCAGCATGATGTACTTATATAGAAAATGGGAGACATATTGAAGTCCTTCTAATGCTTCGTCAGAGAGAAAAATTGGGTGAATATATTTCATCCAATTTCTAGCTAGCTTTTCCACATACAACTCTCAAGTGTCTTTATCGCAGTACCGCCCCTCTAATCGTAAGTGTGCAGAATTGTTACCCCATTAAATTTCTCAGTGCTATTTTGAAATTCGGGGATGTTGGTTGAGATTGTCAACCATAACCCTCAACGTGAATTTACTACAGACCCTTGAAGTGCCGACGACACAACATGAAATATTGAGCTAGGGTAAAAGTAGGTGTTTGCGAAATGAGATGTATTATTTTACGCTTATGAAGCAAAGGAGCTGAGAGTATTCTCGTCTCCCGAATATTGCCTCTTGATGTACATGTAGATTATATTCCTGTTTTGCTTTGTAACAGGAGAAAGTAAATCCGAGTTATCGTTTACACGTTCACCGACTTTCCCACAAAGTGGTGATCACTTCGTAATAATGAGCCAGTGTAAATATCCAATACCAACATTTCCTTGCTTAGATTGTTTTGCAACTGGAGAAGATCATGCTAAGGAAAAAGAAGAAGCTATTTATACATCCAGTCACACAAGACGCAGAACAACCGCTCTCCAAGGTATTACTTACTTTACTTATAACCATTCTGGTGGATGACTAGGTGAAAGTGGAAGAATTGAACGCTCATCGTAAATACATACTTATTCACTATAGCTTGCAGTCGTGACCAAGGCTCGCATTTCACAGTACCTTTTTAGTGGCAGTTGAAACTCTTTGAGGGGAGCAATAACGACGAACTAAATGCAATTGAGTTCAAGTTTCACTACCCCATTCCACTTTTCCTACTTTCTTTTAATGTTCAAGTTTTATATATTGCCTACTTAAGTTCACCATTCTATTTTTTCTCCTAAACTCTGTCAATGCTTATAGAACCTTTACATGAATACTTTTTTGGTCTACGTACATATGTATATGCATTTAGATTTTGGTACATGTAAAAATATAATACCACCCCAAAGGGTAAAAAGCAAAGCACAATATGCACACATATTCGTATATAGCATGTGAACATGCCATCAACGACAGTAAAATACGGAATGTGTTGACAGTTAGAAGGCCACACGATACCACGACACCACTCTTTTCTCCAACATACTCTCAAGGCTGGGGCCGATCCCCACGTCAAGGAAAAGAGACAACAAAAATATTCCGCTTTTTTCAACTTGATGTGTACATACAATACACACATGCCGACAAGCCGTTCAAGTGAACGACCCGGTCGTGTGTACCACTCGGCATAACCTATTACCTTACAAATACAACTCAGTACAGGGGAAAAGAGAAAGCAAGAAAAGGAAATGAAAGTTGGCTCACTTTTCCGGCTATTCTTATGCTTTGCGTATCCAGTTCAATTCTGGCTTTCTCAAGAGCGCGACTCTTTGTCAAGTGTCGCGCTTTCCTTACTTCTAACAGAGCGATTTCGGAGAAAAGTATAGGCTCGCATTTACACATACCGATGTATAGACATTTTGGTATAATGAAATAGTAATTGCTCTACTTGAACGGTATCGTTTTCCCTTTGATCACATCATGAAAATTACTTTAATCTCTTCTACATGTAAACCTATTTTTTTTGGGAAAATACTATGCTTCTCACTCAATGCTTTGGAATTCATCATCCTTCTTTTGTCATTGGCTTAACCACATTCTTTTCAATTTCGCCTTTGGTACATGCTACACATGTATATTCATTTTTCATTAAAATGACGAACCAAGTTTTGCTATGATTCGCAGAGAAGAGTTAATTTCTGCTTACGTCTTTCAACTATAATTACAGCTTAAATGTAGATACCTATTAATGGTGACAATGAAATGATGATGGGCATACTTTCAATTCAGCAAATTCTATTCGCCAAATTGGGTCTGAAAGAGAAATGGAACAGCGTTCCTTTTTTGCAAAAAAAAACTGCAAAATCAGCTTAAATTCCTGTGCTGTACTTTAACAAGACGAGGAGAAATGTAAATCATAATCAAGTGAATGTGTGCGCGCTCTTCTTACATTCCACTTTTACTCCCCTTCTCACTTGACTGTGAGCGTAAACCCTCGGTCCGCTTTGCAAAATGGGAAAATACCTACTCTCGGTCTGCTTTGGAGAAGAGGAGTGCTGCAAGCATCTTTATGATACCATTAAGGAAATTATGAGAGTAATTTTCAGATGGAAAAACGTGCTGTGTGAAAGTCATTTGAAAAATGCACAAAATAAAAGAAGAAAAAAACTCATCTCTTCAGTAAATATCCACACGTACATATATGCCTCGGTTAGAGAGGTGTACATCCTATCTTCCTGCGTGAGACATTAATGCAGAGCTACGGAATATGGTGTCGTATCAGCGGAGAGGATGAATGTTGCGGTGTGTCATCATCATTAAAGTGCCCGTATATATCTTTCCCTTCTTGCCTCATTGCCTTTTGCGTGGAAAAAAAGCTCGTAGGTGCGGAATGTGTGTAGTAACAACAGTGGCTTCATCCGGATTATTATTATTATCATATATATGACACATTTCGAAGTTCAGCATCAGCAAGAAAACACATATCCTCCATTTCTCTGGTTCACGCTCCTCATTCACAATGCATGTCAAAAAAAATATTCGCTCCTATGTGAGATCATACACAATCCCATTTTCATGTTAACCCTTTTCACCAAGATATGGAATGAAAAAAATTCATAACGCTCACACATACATATGCAGAGTGTACGAAAGTAAACATCCACGCATTTGAAACTGAATTTGGAGAAAGAGTGGAAAAGTCATATTCCCCATCAACAAGACATTTTAGCACCTTTTTTCCTAGACCTATATTAAAGATTCAAGGGAGTAGTAGTCGGGAACATTAATTCAAATTATACCTCTGCACTTCCTACGTTTTCTTCCTCTCTTTTTCCTGCTTCCTCTCCTCACAGTCCCCTATTGCGCACACCAAAATAATAATATGCATATTTATCTCACTGCTACGTACACATATTCTACATGTTATATAGTTGAGCAGGTATAAGTTTTAGTGGAAGCTTGGGAGCATATGAGTGCACCATAAGAGAAAGCTGCAATATGTGTGCGTGTTTTGAACACACTGCCTCGATTAGGAGAGTGAGCTTCTCTGTATCTCAGGCAAAAAATGGAGGAAAAAAGTAGGGAGTGAGTATATCTCCCATTTTCCATTCCATTATCCCGACACATGACACGAGTGAAAAAATACAACTGGCTTTCTTTCTTTCCGCATACATTTAACAAGATTCTGGAGAAAGTATATAGGGGGAAAAGAATATGGCCATTTTCATGTCTGAAGAAGTAAGAAGGTGTACCTTCCATGTCAGTTTGATTTTCTCCTGGTCTCGTCCTACAACAGTTGTAGCGATTTTATTCCCTTTTCGTATTCGTATAGGTAGGGAAAAAACCCTGCAGGACGGGGAAAATATTTCACTTGCCATCTAATCTTCTTTGCTGGTGTCGCACCAGAGAATCTCTTCAAGTAGTGCAATATCATCATCATCATCATCACTTTTCACCAGTGAGAGCAGAAGACGTAGGTATTTCGTACAGTCAAAATAATCCTCAAACAAATGTAAATGATTATGTCACACGGAAAAAGGTAATACTCTCACGCGCTATATACGTACTCTCCTCAGAGTAGTTTAGCCTTCCTTTCCTGGAGAACATTTTGCGTCAGGTGGATTTCGTGTTTCAGAGCGTTGTATAATAAAAACAATGCGGATCAATAGAAAGGAAATCTGGATTCTGTGTCTCCTCTGATTCTGAAACGAACAAGGTTTCGTAATGGCAATCGTGCACCTGGAAAGTGTGCACATTGTCTCTTCTCGGATGCTGCACGGAACTAATTAAAACAAGAAGTCAGCTAGTACAGGTGATTATTCGAGTCGTTAATTACATCCCTGAGTATTAACTTGATTGCTATTACATTTCGATTTGTACGAAACTCGCATGCTTTCTACTTTGCATCTCTTTTTGATGATTTCTGGAAGCAAGCCCGCTTCGAGATCTTAGATTAGAGGGGAAAGAGAGGATTTCAGATAGATTTACAAGTCGAGTAGGTATCCACTTTAAAGGATCAACTGCAGTGCAGTTTTAATCTCCTGGCAGGGGGAAATGACCAGGGAAAACGGAGAAGTTTTCCTCAATGTCGCACCCCAAGACACGACAAACCTTCTCCCCCAACCAAACCAAATCCCATATCTCGTACAATTCAACACGTCAAAAACAACGAAACATTTACTCAAGAAGAATGAAAAGTGTTTCACCATTTCGTCATCATGATACATACATGCTGGATACAATTGAGTGCAGAGAGTGACTGAATACATAAGAATATCATGAAATAAAAATTTCCTCGTGTCACACTGTTGGGGTTCGAGAGGAGGAAGAAAGAAACTACTTAGAAAGTCATTCCTACAACCAACAAAAAAAGACTACCCACAGCTCGAGGTATATATTTTTTATATCTCCCCTCCTTCCTCCGTCCTCACTCCTCACTCAACGTCCGAAAATGAAGGAAATGGTGAAGAAATTCCAGAATTCAAAAGAAGGGGAAAGCGCGAGGGAGAGAGAGGAGGATAGTGACGAAGACTGACAGGATCAGGCAGTAAAGAGGGGCCTTTGAGAGGCATGCAAGCAGGTCAAATTCTATTGGATTTCTTCCTTCAACCGGGCTTCTTCTGTGTGCACCTCGACGATTTCCTTCTTTACTCCGCATTACTGCCCCCATCGTTCACTCAAAAAGGAAAGTCGTACATACATAAAAAAACCTCTGCATGGGATACACCGAACCGCACATGTGTGTGTGCATATGGATGTATTGTGAGTGTGTATGGGTCTTCTTATATAAGCTCTTCTATTACCATCAGGATTATGAAAAAGAAAAAGGGAGAAAAGTTTTTTCTCGTGGAGAAAAGAGGAAGGGGAGAAAAATAAACGACAATTTCCAGGAAACGAGCAATTTTTATACTGACTTTTCTTTTTCTCTTATTCCATTTCTTCTTCTTGGTGTCTTCCCTTATGGTCTTAAGTGTACCATGAAGATCAGTTTCATCCGCTGGGAAAACCAGCCAATTCACATTCACAACAGACAGACCAGCTGCGTCAATGGAAAACGAAGGACGGAGGAGAGAGATGTATGTATAAAATCGCGGAGCAGAGACCAGACATGATAAAACATGTATATGTACGTACAACACTGTGTCTTTTGGCTTTCACCTCGGGAGATGTGCACGATTTTTTTCTACACCGCATATAATATACCATGTAAATGTAAATGTGTATAGAAATCATCTCCACACAAATAGAATGCCACATCCTTGAGTGCAACCAACATTTCCCATTCTTCATTGACATTTCTTATGTACACATCACACACGTTTTTATATGTGGAAGCTGCGTGACTTGTGGAGAGAAAAGAAGGAAAAATGGGATGCATAATGGGGAAAGTCAAGTGAACCGTGTACCCTGGCTATGCGGTGTATCATGGAGTGGTGTGTGGTGCCTTTTTATATGAATCTTTCTTTTCAACTTCTCTCTATTTTTTTACAACGAACGAATGCAATTTCCCATTGATACTTTCCGCGCTTGTAGCTTCAAAGATGTAGTCAACAAATCGGTCTCACAGTCAATTGAACACGCACGACGCTACACCTTTATTCACATAATCTGAACGGCACAGGGAAGTGTAGCGAATAATATATTGCGAGAGAGCATAATAATAAGCAGAACGGAGGAAATATACCATCAGAGCAATTGTTGTGACAGTTTTTGTTCGGAAGGGAAAAGCAGACAAGCAGTTAGTTAACAATTGTGTAGTAGCAGGCCATTGGAGGCAATTTCCAATTCAACATTTGAACCAAAGAGATTAGCTACAGGGTTCATACATGTTTCCATAAAAATACGATTACAAAAACAAAAGCCAATGTTCCACTTCTTTCTAAGAAAACATGAAAAACAAAACGCCTGCAGACTTTTATAAAAACATTATAAAAGCTTTGTAACACTTTTAATGTTGTTTTCCTCCCACTGGAATATAATAGGGCTAAAAGATCGCATTCTCATTTGGACATTACCGAAAAACTATTTTTGTCAGAATCACGTTTCATCATTAAATCGCAGTGTCACTTTGACGTGAGCGAGTTTTCTAACAAAAGCGTGGTGCGTATAGAATTAATAGGTTACCTTTTCACAGGAGCTACACGGCTCATCATCATGATCATGATGCCATGTTGGCACATTTGTACAGGTTGTGTGTGGGAACCCAATAGGATATTCAAGTGCCTGGCTGGAACGGAAACGGCTCATTAAATCGATGCGAGTCATTTGTTACGAGGAAACATGTTAAGATGCCATAGTGTGATATACTCTGGCGTATGTACATACTTGTGCCCTTTCTGAATGGAAATGAAAGAGAAAAGAGGTATATATCTTCCCCCTAAAACTTGCTACCGGTACAGTTCCAGCCATGACCACTATATTCATCCATTTTGCGAGGAGAAATTATAAGAATACTACGTGCTTTGTACTAGTTCAAACCGAATATCTTCAAGTCAAATAATGCTCGATTTCCCCTCAATTTCTAATACGGATGTGAGGCAAACACTCTACGTTTCACTAAAGCTTTTCAAGAAGTTCTCCTTTTTGTGCAATATCATCCCCTCATTCTTTTGCTGATGTATAAATATTCGGAACAATGAGAGTCTCATTTAGCTAGTATTCTAAAGTTTAGGTTAAAAAATGAGATGACTGGATGGATGGTGGGGGATGCTTTATTCTTACCAGACTTGTTTTTTACTAACAAGGAAAGAATACGGTATAGTTTCCAACATCATCAACTCAAACTTTGAAAAAAGGGTAGTCGTGATATTGATGAAAATCGCTTTGAAAAGTCTTTTCATTGGGGAGGATTCCACTCGAGAGCTCATATCCTTGGGAGAAGTGAAGTGATGACGATGAGACTCTGGTCCATTCTTCTTTTCACTAATTCCTTTCCCATTTTCTGTGTATTTCATTCATCCCATCACTCATTCATACATTTTCTTGCTCACTCCGTATTCACTCACTCTCACTCTGCTCTGTGCCCTCTTCCCAGAGAAAATTCATGATAAAGGACACCCAAACTTTCTTTAAGCATATTGCACTTTTCGAGAAAGGCTTCCGACAACCCTCTTTCCTCTCAGCCGCATTATTCACAAAAGTATTAAATAAGACACTCCCTCTTCCTTTGCACTTCCTTGAATGAGTGGAAGAGTCCCTATATATTCCTTCTTTCAAAATAATTGTCTTCCCTTCCCACAGATAATGTATATATCTATGAAATATGGGAGGTTCATGAGGAACTGGAAGGCGCTCACAAATGCGACGTGTTTTTAGTTGGAGAAATCAAGACGGAGCGACACGACAATGATGAAAATCCCCACTGGCACACGCTCAAGGTTCAAAATATTAAACTTTGAGAAAAGAACAAAAAAATATTATACAAATTTGTAGACACTTTCAACTCTGCGTAAAATATGCGTATCATTTTTAAGTGAAAAGGAGAATAGGAACTAGAGAAATTTTCATAATTAAATATGAAACACTCAAGAAAGAGGCTCTGCACAAAATTCTATGGTGGACGACGACGAGAAGAGGGTGTGATCTTTAATGAAGCATTTCATACCCTGAGAATTGGCACTGTCGTACTTTAAAAGTCAAGACGAAGGAAACGGTCGGTCGCATGCCTCGATATCTTCTTTTAATGAAAGTTTGAAGAGTTTTACGTAGTGTGCTTAATGTAAAGCAATAAATAAGGGAGTGCGAATAATGACTGCTTTCACCAGAAGTTAAACATTTCTATCAGAAGAAACCGTTGAGTATAGAAGAAATGCCTCTTTTCATATGTCCAGCACTAGCTCTGGGGATTTCTTTTTCTCAGAGTGAAACGTTAAGATCATGAAGCAAAACATTTCTATTCTGCGCGAGCAACTTTTTCTTAATGCGACTAGAAAAAGATTGGCATCTCGCTTAATTACTTGGATGGAGGATTTCAATTGAGAGGAACTAACACTGTTTCCTAAACTCGTATAGTTTCTTGTTCTATTCCCCAAAATGAAATTTTATCTGAAGAAATTCATTTCACGCGGACTCTTCGCATTGTTGTCAGCTTGGAACTGAACTAAACATTTTACACGACACAGACACCATACCGCACACTGCACAGATGGATATAATAATGAGACACGAAGACAATGAGAGTGAGAGCACCACTTACTTACTACTTCAGTACACAACGTGTGCAGTGGAGGCAAATGAAGATTTTCCCCCGTAAGAGAATGACAACGACTAAAAGATTGTACAGTTGTTGTAGAGAAGTCTCTCATGACGTAAGATTATCTGAAATTGCCCTTTTGCTGCGTTTTTTTTCAGTTTAAGCAAAACTAAGTGAACAAGTCCATTTCAATCAACCCATTTGATGAGAAAACGAACTGATAAAAGTAGGAAAGAACGGGGAGCAGATGTGCCTTGTTCCAGTGCTGGAAGCACAATGTGCAATGTGAGAAAAAAAATTGTGGGTAAACGTGTAAAGTATCCGGCGAGTAATGAGAGAAATGAGATACACACAAGAACCCAATGAAACACGGCCTTTTAGATTACGTGTTACAGTTCAGCTCAGCTTTAGAATGTACACAATATTCAACATGCTCAAATGAATTAGGATGAGTCTTACATATATCTCCATTCACTTCCCGAGGATAGCATTTTCTTTCATTTATCCCAATCTTCTTCTTCTTATTTTTTTGGAAGATGCTCTTTTTCAGTCAGATGGAGAGATTAAGATGCTCCAGCTGCTGCCTTGTTATACGCGTATTTAAGTGCAGATAAATGAAGCGAAGCGTCTCAAGTGAAGGATGCGTGTCATGATTTCTTCTTTTTTTATTAAGACCCGACTCCTTCTGTCCCTGTCTGGGTCTCGACTCGAGAGTCGACATTGGAAACGAATTGGAAAGATGAGCCGATGTGGTTAGCGTTTCTTGTTTGATTCCATTATCCCTAATCTTCACATCCTCAACTTTAAATTAACCATTATTACCGACACTTTTTTGAAGGGTTTGACTGGGAGAAAAATAAATTAATGGTGCTTTGATCGTTTGTATATAGGGTGCTCCGAGCTTCAAACAGATATTGGCCTGGATCGAAATCTTGCTTGAAATTCCATAAAAATTCAGGCCTACTCCAGGGCCAGACGTACTCCTTTCAAAAAATTAACTCTTCCACAGAACTCCTCAAGTTTATATCTTCTCCTTTCCAATCCTGTATGAACTTACGATGGCTCTTTCGCTCTGTAAGATGTCAATATAGTCAGTCACTGAAAGGCCAATTTACAGTCAGTGAAAGACTGTAAAAATATTTATTGTAAAGTATTTTAATACATTGACATGCTAGGGCATCCCAATCATTGTGTTCAGTATATACGTCAATATGCCAAGCCCGTCGGCTCACCGATAACTTCTTCTCATTCTTCTCGTTGCGAAATTAGATTGTCTGACCACTATCGAGAACAAGTTATGGCATTGATAGTGTTTGGTGGTATGTCTTCCGGGAAAACATAACATTTACCTCCCAACTTTGTGTCAATTCATTGATAAATCCTATCCTTTGGTAGCCCTAAGAGAGCTGCATCCCCAATTTACAGGTAATAATAGATCATTTTGGGGCAAAGGAAATGCTAATGATACACCAAAGCTCACGTAAAAACTTCAAAACGACATGATCTTTGTGAACAAAGCTTTCTCATCTTAGCAGCTCTTTCATATAAAGTAGGTAGGATGCAAGCTGGTGGAATCTATAGAATGTTTCTATAGATTCCACCAGCTTGCAGCCACCCTCATTTTCAACTCGTCTCTTTATAAACCTTCTCCGTCTCGGGAAGAACTCACTTTTCAAACATGTTTATGAAGTCAGGGTGCATACACACTTTTTTATGTCTCTCCACATTGCTCCTTCCTAACGAGCAGCGGAGCGGTGCCTGTCTAAACATTTTCTGTCTTTTCCATGGGCTGCCAATCTCGACGACTGGTCCAGTTGCTCCTGCTACAATCATGATATAACATACTAACTACACAGGAAAACTGGAGACAGTCAAATCATAGTTAAGTTACGCATCCAATTTCCTTAAATATACGTAATCAGTGGAGGGGATTATGTTATGTCTGCAGCGAATGATCGTCAAGAGATTCCAGCACATATCCTCTTGCATCGTTCAAGCGATATAAAAGTTTTTTGCAGAGAGGAACGCTCTAGGTCGCTCGTTCTATTTGGCTGGAGCTTCGATGTAGGATTGTAGGAATGAAAATGATGACAAAGATCAAATATCACTCATACGCACAGAAACAGGATAGGAAGATAAAAGAGGGAACAAGATTTTATTATATCATGACAGTTCCTAAAAAAGTCTGGATGTCATTTCATGCGTTAGAGTTCACAGTCACGGCCTTGACATTGCAGTCTGCTGAGAGAGAAGGCAGAGTATGCACTCGTGCAATATTGTCAATCCTTCACAAATTGACCCGAAGATATTTTCTGCAAGAGAGCGGAAAGCTAGGCTCTCTCGCAAGGAAAAGTCCTCAAAGCCAGCGAGTAGGAATTTATGAACCTTGAAAAAGCTGAAGGAAATAAGAAAACTTATGTTACATGGCAGGACTTATTTTTACACTTCCACACTAAATGTAATACCTAAAAGCTTGGCAAGGAAAGGAGTGGGAAAGTTTTGCTTGTGAAATTTGTCGAAATAGAGAGAGAGAGAGGAGTAACACCGATAATCCTTCATCATCATATAACACACATAAACCAAGCTCTAGGTTGTTTGATAACATCGACTCATGTCGTCCTTTCCACGATTTTCCTCGCTCCTTGAGCACAACCAAAAGCACACGCACTTGAGTACAGTGATCTGAATCTCATTCACAAAATTAGAATATAGTCCAGCCAGAGAGAGCATAGTGAGATCGAGATGACACAGCAGCATGAGAAGTGTGTGTGTATAACTTGCCAGGAGCAAGCACTACTCCAAGTTGGTTGGATTGGAGGTTTATGAATTAAGGCAAGTTTTTGTTGGGGACTTTTTCCTCGAGAGTCAGTTCCCAGAAGTAATATACCAGCAGAGCAGCAATATCAGTGTGCCATGCATCTTTCCACGGTTCACAGGAAAGTGTTAATTACTGTCAATGCAATCTGTGACGGAGGAAAACTCCGCGAGTCTCATACTCAACTGAGGCTCTACCACTTACCAACCAACGCCAACGCATATTGCCCTGTTGCCAGTAGTAAAAGTTACTCCATTTGGGAGCAACACACACACCACCAGTTGTATTATGTAACGCAATGTTGAGTTTTTTTGTGTGAGGGGCACAAGGACGACGCTTGTAGAGATCCGCTTTTCATAAGTGTCACCCTGAGATGAGATTTCATCTTGTGCAAGAGCAATACCAGCAATGATATATAATGCAGTTGCCAGCGAGAAGAATGACATTGTCGTTGACGAAAGAGACCATAATAATATTCTCTCTTTCTCTCTCTCTCTCGCTCCCCGTATAAGTGTTGGTAGTGCTTTACTTGTAATCTACTACTTTTCATATTATTTCCTGTCTACAGATGTGCGCCCATACTCATGGATCATGTTGATGACGAAACTCTGAAAATCTCCGTAATAAATCCAAACTTCCCCTGGAATATGATAAGAGTGCATATATACACCTATCCGCATGGCTTCGCTCATAATATGATGATAGGATGTCAAAAAGTCCTCCACCAAAACTTGGAGTTTGCTCACACACTTCAGATAAAAAACGACGTTTTTTTATTCCTGAGGAGTTGCACTCGAAGCTTATTATGAGAAACAGTCATAAAAAAGTTCTAACATTCTACCCTCAACATTGTATATTATCATGAGAGGAACTGAGAACATAATACAATTTGGGGAGTGACATACATAATTTGACAAATATCACTGAGAAGTTAACCAGACATGTGGATTTCTGGAGAGAAGTTGATACACTCATCAAAATATTTGAATGTCGCTGTATATGTATATCCATGTACGCATTGTTGTTGTTTCATTTACACCATAAACATAAAAAAGGGTAAAGGTAGGAACATATCAGATATAATGACGCCTGGTGTGAACAGCTTACTCACCTGGTCGAGATAGAGGAGATCGAGGAGAGCATTTTCAGACAATGATGCGATGATCGTTACAAGCATCCCCATCGATCGTCACGAGGATAATGAGCTCTTTTTTGGTACACAGTATGACTTTCTGGCGTGACAGGAGCTTGATAAAAGATTCAATCTCTTCTCTACAAAAACTCATACTTGACTCAACTGCGCTGCTATACATGGACTCTTTCATCTTTACGCTATATAGCGCTTTTCAGCAGCAATCATGAGCACCTGCACGCTAACTGACGAGGAAGCAGTGGAAAGGGTTGGGGAGCGTAGAAGAACTTGTCAATTATCTTAATAAAAATATATATTTACCTTCGGTGTAGGTAAATTCCCTGATACGATGTGACGGCAAGAGGGAAAAGGATTGACTCACGTACTCACTGAGAAAATAAACTTGCCAGACAGCTAGCGGAAAGGACCCCTTAACACAAAAACTTGTACGGTCATATTTCATCAAAACGAATCACATACTCCCGTTCTCTGGCGATGATACGAGATCGGTGAAGGGAATGAGTTTACTCACAGTAAACTGACGATGAGAGAGAGAAGGCGAAGAAGCTGACAATCTTTTACTCACTCTTGTACGGTGACAACTTGTTTATGATCTTTACCTTTCCCCCTTCTCGTCTCATATTAGTTATTGCAGTGGCAGACATCAGCCAATTTTGAACAAAATTCATCTTTCCATTACACAAGGCTTGTCATTGCTTTGGGAGTAAAAAACTATATAGAAACTGTAATATTACAGCTAAGTGTTTATACTAAATCCTAACCCACCGTATATGTGAATAAATAACACACTAAAAGGTGACACTGAACCTGACACATCTCCTACTGTGAAGCCTCCAACCGACTGCTTCCAACTTCGCTCTCGCTATTAACACCATTCTTTCATGCATCCAACTTACTTTTAGCTGTACGCTTTTTGGACGATGCTTCTCGATGTTATGTAAGTGACAAAGAATCATTTCCCTGATTGATGAGAGATACAAGGGAGCCCAGGTAGATC
This sequence comes from Heteromurus nitidus, assembly GCA_034687055.1. NCBI lineage: Eukaryota > Metazoa > Arthropoda > Collembola > Entomobryomorpha > Entomobryidae > Heteromurus > Heteromurus nitidus. The sequence goes on along the minus strand of JAQFZW010000096.1, from coordinate 97,352 downwards.
TAATAAACAATTTGTCTTACTTAAGTTTCACTAGCAGCAGCAGCACAAGCTACTTAAGACATGGCACTAATACTATTTAACTTCCGATGCTACCAATTTTAGATGCGAGGAGCTCTCTTCAGCAGAAAAAAAATCAGTTAACATCGTAAGCTTTTTTTCGAGGTCTTATACGCAACGGGCTAACTGACGATGAGTGAAAAGAGGAAAGTAGTTGTCATTCAGGACCCAACAGTGTGTGTACTTTGAACCCTCCTCCGTGAAAGCGTCGTTTCAAGGCAGCAGCCGACGAGTATCGGTACGAATTTTGAATGCTAAATGCCTGACTATGCGTCAAGACCAAACTAATAAGAAAACTGCTGAAGCTTTCGTGTATGATGCCTGATGCCACATGCATGAAAAAATCTCATGAGTAGAAAACAGGAAAAAAGTGGTATAAGTAACCCCTCACATTTTTATGCTCTTAACAAGGAAAATTAGACAATGGAAACTGTTTTCTTTACGCACACTTCACCAGACTTGCTCAAAAAATATTCCTTCCATTCATTCGAAAAAACGCAGGGAGTATATTCCTTCCACCTCATTTTTTTGCCTCATCCGAAACGGTTTACATGCAAGCAAGTAGAGAAAAGCATAAGCACAAGAGAAAGTTTATCCCACGAAGAAGGATAGGGGAAACTGAAAGTTGAACGTTTACAGGATTAGGTAGATATGAATGAGTGGATGATAGGCATGCGAGGCATGTAGAGAGTGTGGATCTGACTTGCTCTCTCTCACTCGCACAGTCTAGTCGAGCTTGAGGAAGAAAGATCGAATCTGTAACTTGGGTTTGTTTCGCCGTTCTGTCTCCTGTCGACTTGAAAAATTATCCGGTTTTTATCATCAGCTAAGGATGTGCGAGCTTTTCCTTGGGGCCCCTTTTCTCTCTATTACACAGCGTGGAAGAGAGAGAGAGAAGAGATACCAAGTGAGCTGGAAGTTTTCACTTGCTTTGCTGTACATCGTACAGCAAAACGCTCGTCGTGATCTCGAGAAAAGTGCAAGGTAGAGGGAATGTCTAAGCTGCCAGAGTGCACCACGCTTCTAGCTCTAAAAGTAATAGAAATAGCAAGGGCGGCATGGCACACCGATTTCGTCCCTTCTCAATCGGAAATAAATAGCATTTCCTGGGTTAGCTGAAAGTTTGAATTTATCCTTTGAATAAATAAGGCATTTTTTACCGCTAATATGTCTGTTTCACTGTTTTTTCATGGATCAGAGCGTTTTTCCAATTTTATTTTTTTCTCCGAAAAAAATCTCACAAGGGAACCCCTTTTTTACTCGACATGATATCATGATAACTTGCGTCGAACAACATCCTGGAGAACTTGTTAGTGCATTTCTTGTTAGCATTTTTATATGCACACGCATAGAAAGCGTGTCCCCTAAGAGAATAATGAAACATGGCAAATCAATAATATATTTCATGTGGTTGTGGAATTGTTAGAGGAAGGGAGATGGAATGGGTTCGCAGTCTCTATTATTGAGGTATTCGTAGCAGCGTGCAATTGGCTAAACATATTCCAACGGGAAAGTAATAACATCACAAATAATAATAATTAATTCAAGTTCTACCCTTCATAACTTGCCTGTTTCAATGTGCTCGTCACACACATATTTATACACACACTCTCTCCCCCTTGTAAACACTTTCCCCATAACGTGAAATAATCACCAAACATACATCATGTATCCTGTGTGTATACCCAAAGTAGACATCTCGCAATGGAAAATTTATTGTTTTCCTTCCCCCCACAATTAGAGTGTGGATCTACTATTAATTTGTATCTGTCATGAAAACAATACCTACACTCCCTCTCGCTCTCGCTCCTCCACATGAAACGTGAGAAATTAGTTTGTGGGAACAAAAATCATGTGCTCATTTGCCAGGAGAGGTTCCTAACTACAGTGTTCACAACAATCAACAATGAAATACTCAACTAATAGCACCTCAGGTAATTAATTTTAGCCAGATAAAGAAAAATATTTAGTCTACTAATGCAAGTTAGCAATAATAATATCCGAGGACAACCTTAACCGATACCTTTTTCCATTTATGAAATGTGTATAAAAATTTTCTCCAAATACTTTCCACATATATCGACGCTTTCCAAAAAAAAATTCCATACCACTTTTTGAATGTAAAGTGGTAACTTTATGGAATCCTAAGTTTACTTGTCGCTTCCGTTTATTGTAGTCGACCAGTGTCATTCCCGTAAACATATGTGACGATGATGAGTAGGGATGTATATATTTCAACAAGTAACAAAGTACCAATCCTTGAAGAATTCAAGAAGTGAGATGTATATATTGTCGGGGACTAAACTCGGCGCTGACCGACATCAGCATTTCCCCGATGATGGCATATTTTGGGATGCTGTCGGCTGTTGACAACTAATAGCTTTCCAACGCTCCAAGCAAGTTGTCTTGTCGAAAAAGATAATGTATGAGTGTTGTAAATGGTCTTGTTTCCTTTTCCCTAGATCTGTTTGGCTTATTTCATTGATAAGAGAGTCGCACACACTCATATGAGCCATTTATTCACAACATATTTCCTTTGTGAATTCCGAACCAGCAGAATCATATGGAGATGGAGGAGCTTCAGGAAGTTTTCGGCGAAACAGCCAAAAATCATATTCTGTTATAACACATGTATGACAACCGGTACCGGACGGAATGACCAAGCAAAGTATCCATTCACTTCTCTCTCTCTCTCTTTGCTCACATTCTCAATACAAAACTCACGCAGCTCGTAGAACGATGAACGAACTATACCGTCAGGAAAGAGAGGGCCCTTCCTTGCATGTTGCAGTATTCTCTCAAGACAAATCGTTGTAGCTGTAAACTCTCTCACTGGCAGCAATAAATCATCCAATTTTTGCAAATGCCCTGCATATAATGTTACTTATTTCCCGATAATTTATGTGTTCCTCAGTCTGCGTCTGTCAGACAGTATTTTTTGAATAAAAATATGCTCTGTGCATATTGTGCTCCTCCTCGCATGTTACACATATAATCCTTTCCGCTGACCTCAAACATCATTTCCTTTCTTGTTCCATAGTCGTATCATTACGACTACAAACCTTCTCTCCGCATATCCTTTCACGCATGTTATCGCTGTAATAATTTCTCCCCAAAAATGATGTCCCAATGTGCCCACGGACACATGCAAGAGACTCTCGGATAACATAATTTTTGTGCAGGGTCTCGTCTAGGGCCTCTCAGAAGATGAAATAATGCGAGTTGTGAGTAGTATCATGGAAAGGAAGGAGGTCAGTGTAATACTCGGTCAGCCCCTCGTTGATACTCGGTCAGCCCCTCGTTGACATCACGATGAATTGACGACAAGAACATTACATTAGATTACCGAGTATTATCCTTTGAGCCATTTTTCCCCGTCTTAAAAAAATCTGGCTCGCCATCTGCCCAGACATCATCCTCGTTGTTTTCCTAACGAGACTAACAACATAAAAAACAACAAAGGAGGAAAGGGAAGAAAAACAACGTGGCTTTTGCGGATAGCACGTACCATCATTACTTCTCCAGCGTAGCGGATCTCATTGTGTAATAGTTGTTTGTGTGTACGCTGCTCTAGTCCAATATTAATTCCATTTCAGGAGCAGCTCAAGCAGTGAGCGACAGACAACGAGCTCACAAGCATAAAAAATCGCGCAGGCTACAGCTGGAACGGAGCACGCTGGACTCATGTCTCATTATTCCCTAATTCACAACTTGCAACATGGAGAGAACAAGCTCAGAAAAATGTAGAGTAGATATATACTTTCTAGCTGGACCATATACTCACACCGCTCATTTCGTTTCCTTTTTATCCTATCCAAAACTTATACCCTTATACCGGATACAACACATTATCATCAGCAGCGAAGAAGAGGAAAATATTCTTTTTTATATTTCCTCCAAAGATTTCTAATTCTGCTTGACTCATTTTTTTCGCTCTGGACGATGATTACTATTTCTTCGCCAACGAGCAGGACAAGAAGAAAATGACTAATGAAGACAGAAGCCAAGATATATATTTTATACAAGCTGGTATCATGTAATAATATACTTTTGTTTTCGGATTTTTTCCAGTTCTGATCAATTTGCTTTCTTTGTGTAACGGAATACAACTGAGCTGGACTTTCTCATTGTGTCTGGAAAGGGAATGAAGGTAGATATATAATAGTTGTTCGCAGTGTATATATGCATAATGCATGCATTTAAACACACTTGGCTCGAGTTCTATGAAAGGAGTTTTTACAGCCTTCTCTATAATACGGAAGTCGATTGATGTTCCAGATGATTCGTGAATAATGTTTATGGGAAAGAAGAGGAAAAAATCTCCAGGGGTTTTGGAACTGGGTTACAAAAACAACGTTATTACATTCCTGTTTTTGGTGAGGCAAGGGGTACACTATTATAACCATCAATTGAAGATACAGTTTTTGGAGTTGGGCTTCTAGTACACAAGTACCCCAAGTACCTATCTCGAAAACTTTTGTGCTTCTTCACTCACGTTACTTCATTTAAGGACTTTGCTGTACACCGTACCGACTGTTATGCTAGAAATGTTACGTTATTCCATTTGTTGTCGTGTGCGTTTCAACGTGTGCCAGTATAAATGACATGTAATTTAGAGATGTGTATCTGTGCCCTACTGTCATCGTATTGTGCTGAGCTTGATTCTCGACGAGTTAGGATGCATGTTACATTAAGTACACACTAGATCGCCCCAAGATGCAAGATAATGATGATGACGATGTGATGTCGTTGGCTGACATTTAAGATTGAGTGTGCAGTCAGTCAAGAATGAATCGCGTCCAGTGCACTCAAGTATGCCAAATGTAATGGTCGACAGAAGAGGAAAAAATAGGAGAAAGGGAGAGAACGGTGGTGGCTATTAATGCGACTCTCTGCCCAAGTGTAGTAGTGCGCCCCCGCTTGAATATGTTTTTTTTCTGGTCGGTGTCTAAAATTCGGGGAGAGAGAGAGTAGGAAAATGATGATGATGATCGGTAGTTCTAGTCTTTTTACTCCTTGTTGACTGATGGTCTCACCATACTACTACTTACTACACCAGCAAGAGTCTTGTTGGCAGTATACCACACCGGCTGAGCTGACATTGGCACCACGTTCCTCCTGACTTTGATGATGAGATGACTAACGTGGTGGCGGATGAAGCGTATCCGGCTGCTAGAAAAATGGCCAAAGGCCGAAGTAAACCAAGCGTGTCGGGCGCTCCTGATTTCGTGGTCTCTGCGTCCAAGACTCGACTCTACGCTCGTTTGAGAATTATGTAAGGTAAAGGTATGGGATGGATTATGGCTTGGGAAATTGTGAGGAAAGAAGAGAGAAAACTTTTGATAATGTGTGTGTTTTCTCCAAAGTTGTATAAGTAATAATGAAAGGTGGACGATGGATGACCAGGAAGGATAATACATACATTCGTTTACTACTTGTCCTCATACATCTGCCAAACTGTTCTGGACTGGAGAGAAGGCATTATCGGCCAAAAAAAGTAGGAGAGGAAATGAGCCATTGCGACTCATTTCCGACTTTCTCGGTGGCCAACATGAGATCATGATGATGACCTTTTTTCTATATCTACTTTTCAGCGTGCTTTCACAAAAATCGAGTTGTTGTAAACGGTGGTAGGTAAGTACAAAGTACATTTATGGAAAGGACTTAATCAGGTGGTCACCTATACTCTGTGTTCTGTATGGGTTTTCGTTTATACGGGAAAACACATTTCCAAACTATAAAAGGTAATAAATAGTTGGAACGAAGGGAGCGTAATGTCCCCATAGACATGCCTCTCCCGTGTTCCTATGATAAATCCGTAAAAGAGCCGTTGATAACTTGGTCCATAACTGGAGAGTTTCGGCCAATAATGGCCTTTCTCTTTCGACCCAACTCTAATAATATGGATTAAGTTGAAACGGAAATGAAGGGTTTGTCTAAGGAATAAAATAAATGCTTTACTCAATGCATGTGTAGTGTGTGTGCTCTGCGGGCACAAGCTCCAATTCTCTCTTTTCGTGAAATTTTCCACTCTCGCAGCCGCTTCGTTTCCGCAGCTCCCCGCTCCAGTTCAGAAGAGAGAGAGAGAGAGAGAGAGAGAGAGAGAGAGACGAAGTGAAGTACTGGAGTGGTAATGAGAACTGTCAGTTATTACTCAGGCGAAATATATGGTTGTCTAGAATGTGAAGTGGAGCAGTGTGCACTTTTTTTTGGAAAGAAAGATCTCATTGAAATCTGAAACTACTTGAGTGTTGATGACTCTTATCCCTCTAAACGGAAGATCCCTCTTCAGATCAATCCTTTTTTCTCCGTCTGCCTCTTTCTCTCTCTCGCTGAAGATGGGTTCTCTTGGAAAAGTAGGGCAATTTAGGAGCGCGTCTTAATTACGATTTTCTATTTTCAGTGGAGATTTTCTCCGTAGTAGCAGACATGTGCAATAGACAGTTTGTGTGTGTGTGTGTGTGTGTGCTGTGCTCTCTTTAAATGATATAAACTTGCGAAAGATTTTTGGCAACATTGTGTGCGCTCTATCTCTATCCATTATATTGCTCTTATGTTTAATTTACTGCATTACGTGGTGGTTTCACCGCCGGAGCTACTCAAAAATGAAAGAGCACACACACATGCAGCACAGCAATACCGCACACTACACTCCGGCATACACACTTGGAAAATAGAGGGCTTAAGTGCACATACATGTACATATCCGTAATCTTAATGGTCGGTCAGTGGTTTTTGAGGGATGGTGTGCAGTGAAGAACGAGGAATGATCTCAGAATTCCAGCTACTTTTCCTGACACTCTCTCTCACATACATTTATACTGCTGCATTGCATCGAACAGGGAGAGGGGAAGCGTTCGTGTTGTTTGTTCCGTTGTGGTTTTCAGCTTGATTTAGATTTACGGAAGATTGTGAATTGCAAATTTAACAACTGCTCCGCAGAGATTCGCGGTTAATGCAAGAGACATAAAAGTGTTTTTTGGAGAGGAATGGCCTAGTTCTTCCTACACGTACTCACATATGATCTCATACACATGAACTTCTATGATCTTTTATCTGTTTCAGAGTGAACAAACCCAAACCAGTAATATTTTTAAAAGTGCCCAAGTAAATGCATAACGTATTGTTCAAAATCACGTTTAAAGCAAACAGTCACAATCAGATCATTGAACTAGAAACGTTTTTCAAACAGAATACACTTCTCCCATAAAAGTATTATTATTTGTTTGGAAAGAGTACAACAATAATATAGCATAGCATGATTCATATACAAGCTCATTCCGATCTGGAGGTGAAGTCCATGTTTTTTATGGAATGTAAAACGGGTATGCAAGTCCACATTAAAGTGTACACACAGGACATGCAATAAGTATACGCCTGTGAAAGGCAAGTGAAATGGAGCGAAGACGTCCGTGACTAAGATGGATTGGGAGAGGAGAGCTTTTCTCGCCCTTTTCACTTCCCAAATAAATCCAATTCACAAAAGGTCCACGTCCAAGCCAGAGATCCTCCTCATTGTACTGTACTACTAACGTTTGCTCAAGATGACGAAGAAATGTATGAGTTTGTTCACATACATGTGTCATGTCCATGTGTGCATTAAATACAGTTGTAAAAAATACGTAATATGACCATGTACTCATCGCATACAAAATATACTTTTCTGCCTGCAACTAACTGCCGTGTGTGACCACCAAAATACAGATGATGATAAAAGGTATAAATATGTTGTGTAAACATGTGAATTTAAATGGTACGAAGGGTCGGGGGAAAACACCGGATGAATGTAGGAAAATGTGTATTTCAGCGGAGGGAGTAGATAAGGTTCAATAATATATTTACCACAGTAATTTAAAATATATCACTGCCATCAGAGTAGATTATAACCGTTATATAATAACTTGAGCGTGTGTGCAAGTTTCGACAAAAAATATTTTCCTCAAGTTGTCCCTCTCCAGCTCTCCCCATCTTCACATCAAGACTATAAAGATGTATATATGATGTTTACTGCCATAATGATATGAGAGTTGTCATATTATTATCTACAACAGCACTCCTCTGCTGCACCACTTGAAGCAGAAACCCTGACTCTCATCTTTAATGACATCTCACCAAAGGATATTATGCACAAGAAATATTATGTCAAAACTTAGTTTGAATGTGGTCGTTCCTTCGCTCCTCTGAGCGTTGTGTCGTCATTTGATTTATTTTAGATTTTTATAGTGAGATGAACCACTTCAAGGGGCATTCATAGAAACATATTATATTATACGAATGTAATAGCAAATATCCTCTTTTTAAGGCAACTGCTCCGAATATACATATCTCCGTTTAAAATCAAAACAGTAATATTTCCTAGACGAAGTCGTTCCCTTTATTCCAGAGGAGAGAATTCGGGTTCCTCTTCCACGAGACTGATTGCCACTTCACTTTTGCCCAACATGATTCATTAAAGGAGAAAAAGCAGCGTACAGCAGCTATTTCTCGAATGTCTATTCTTGAATAGATGGGGAAAATGTTGTCCACTAGTAGCTGCGTGGGACTCGCAGTGGGTATCTGATTGGAGTGGCGCTTGTGAGCTTCTCAAAATGATTCTCAAAAGATAAGAAAAGGTAGTCGAGGAAGAAAAGGAAATTGTCATTGATTAAGGGGATCACATTTCATGGAGTGATCACTTTCCCTTTAATCACAACAACCAGTCGGATATAAAAGGAATCAGAGTAGGGCTCCTCTTCCCTCTACAACAACATTCCTTGACTCGAAGTTTTTTTGTGTGTCCTCAACAAGATCTAACAACATAGTAACTTCCAATTGACAGAATTGTCCCATAAATTAAACGCATGATGTTGAATGTCACATCTCACATCCAACCAAAGCTATCTCTATTAATATATGTACATACATTCATGTGCATTACATCATCGAATCCCATCACCACCGAGAGAGAGAGAGTTGCCGTAAATGAGGACGGAATTTATAGTCGGAAAGTCTCCAAGAGAAAATTCACAATATCCTGTACGACCGTCTCCTTGATGTATGTATCTTTGACTTGCTTTTGAGAGTTCTTCCTGTTCCTCTGACTTCCCCCGGCATCACACTTGCACTGCGCTCCTTTTCTGCCGCAGCTCATTCGAACAAGGACGAAATCACTAAATAGGATGAGAAACTCATTTAGTTGGCTGTCGAATGTGGAGGAAATTGAAAATGAAATTGACTGGGACGGTTGTTTCCATTGCAGAACATTGGAGAGAGAAAGCCACCACATTGTGGCCTGTTTAGTTGTGCTCGTATATGTTTCCCTTAGCTTAGAGGTAAGTGGACCTGTACATTATTTACGGTAGGAGCGGAGACTTTATTTCACGTTCTTCTCGCATATATACGCTCGTTGCTGGGGATTTTCAGCCGTCAAAGAACGACTGTGTTGGGAGTTAAAAGGGACTAGACTAGAAGCTAAATTAGTTCTGGCCGAAAACTCAGTTGCATCATCATCATCAGCAAGAGAAACTCTGGAGAAGAGGTAAGTTGGAATCACTGGCCAAGTATAAAGTAGTATATATCTCAAAATCCTGCGAAAAAACCATCAACCATAGAATAGTGTGCTGCACACACAGTTCTGTTTACTCCCAGATGTTCACAAAAGTTGTGGTTGTGATCGGTGCATCTGTGTGTCCTGTCCTCCGTATGCTCCTCCAACAACATATCATGTTTTCACACACACAAATGTATGTGATGTGTGTGTAATCTCATTAGATCGAGAAGGCTTAATAAAGTTAGAAACGACTGGAGATTGCATGGGAGAGAAAAGTGCTCACTTCACTCTTTATTTTTCTCTCATCTATAACAAACTTTAAGTGCGTTTACTATATAGGATATACACCATTTTTCTCTCTGGATGATTTAGCATAATATACAAAACCGTGAGGTACAATAGATTGCCTCTATAAAGTTGAATGAGCAACCAAGTATATATATATATTTTATCTCGGTTGAAGTTGGACCCCATTTTCAATCTCACATTATCAATTTGCCCTCGTTTGACAGACAATTAGCTACTGTCCGTAAATAATTAACAGAAATGAAGGGAATAATCAAGTACATAAAAGTGAATTCTAGTAATGCATCTAGCATCACTTGTGTTTCACAGCAGAATGAACAGCGCACACATGTACATACATGTTTGGAGATACACCTCCTTAAATTAAATGATCACGGCTGGACAGAGCCAAAAGAGTACACAAAAAACTTGTGATTTTTCCGCTTGCAGCTAGTCCGAGAGTGTGATCTAAAAAAGAGGTGATCGTTGAAGCGTTCATTCAGAGGCGGCATGCAACTAATGAAGATTCAATGAAGCATCGAAGCAGAAACTAATTGTGTACAGTTTCAACTCAAATCGTCAGATTCCACATCGGTGTCTCATACTCGTCTGTAAGTAATGTCAGGACAGGAGATGATTCAGAAACAACTGGAAATGACGACCGTGCAACATTCTTCATTTTATTTATGTGCATACATGTACTGTTGTTGCCACTACGTGGCTCGTTCCACTCTCAATTTTATTTTTATTAGTGTGAATAAGTTGACCCATGCCCAACCACGCCCCCTTTTTTCCAGCTTCTATTATATAGCCATTGTCCAGCTGTCCGTTTCACTACAACTCATTTCACATCATTTCTCCAAGCTGCCACATCCACTCCGCACTTTTTTTCGAACGGGCAATGAGCCACTTCCCTTTATCATCATCCACCAAAGGTCAGTTCATTCACAGATAATGGAAATGGAACTAATCATCAACATCTCTCATCCACTTCGCTTCAATTTTAATTCTAACTGAAGTCTCATCGATGAACAAAGGATACTTTCAGTCAGTCAGTAAACCTTATTTCATCCCCATCGTCTGAACAAGAGCAGAAGAGGAAGAGTTGTAATAGAAAACAACGACGCCATGTAAAGGGCCAATACATTCTTCTATTCAATAGAAAAAAATGACGCGCTTCAGTAATTATCAATAGGTCTCAATCTAAACGGGAAGTTAGGTAGACGAGTAAAAACAAGAACGTAGTAGAAGTGCTTAGAACAATATTGAGCTGGAGAGATAAAAAAAAAGTTGTATCTAAGAACGGGCCAGTGGTTTGTGGAATTTTTATAGACCGACGGAGTACATAATCCCTCCTATCCCAAAAGCTATCCAGTCTTTTTTTATCAAGTTACTTTCATAAGTTACTACTTGCTCATGTGTGTCGAATGAATTTGAAACTGGAGATTAAAGGAGAGAGGGAGCGCAGCTTTTGGACTTCAAACGAAAGGGGAAAGGGAAGATGAGTACGCAAAAATACTCTTTAGAGATGCTTGTATTGCTCCTGGACTCATTCCGGATCAGTATGAAGTTCCCATATTATGGTACTGGGAAGGATGGCTTTGATTATATAAAGTTTCAAACAAAAGCACATACACACACGGTCATGCTTCAACTGAATCGCTACTCTGTATGAATACCCAATGGAATGCAAAATGACTTAAAAGAGGGAAGCATATTTCTAAAAAAACTGGACAAGTCCCCGTCCCACCACTCCTGTGCATAGTGGCTGTATAGGTACGTTATGCCGGCGTCGTTTGCCAGTAGCTTTTTTTCGCTTGTGTCAGACAGAAAAGTGAGATATATGCGTATGTGTCTCTACTCCTGCTTAAAGTTCATGACAAGCAAACCTCGCACATCCGTAATCCGGTCGCACACAGAAACGGATTTTATGCCACCGGACACACACAATTGGAAGCTATTTTGGCTTCTGCTTCGCGACCGGAGAGCGCGTACAAATGTTGTGCACAGAGGAGAGAACCGGGGAACTCTCTCTTTCTCTCTCACAAGAGAGACAGAGCAAAACCATAAATATCTCCTCGTGGATACGACACAAAATGTACTAAAAAGCATTAACTAGAGGAATTCAAACCGACCTCAAATTTATTGCCTGGAATCCCATCATTTGCACTCTGGAAACATCCCTAAAATACATATGCACACGAGAGTAAAATATCATGTGGGAAAAACTTACAAGCCCAAAAGAGAGAGAGAGAGAGAGAGAGAGAGAGAGGAGCAGAGCATTTTACTTCACAACCTATTGTGTATAAAAGCTAAACGAAATTATAATTTTCAACTCTTGTTCACATTGCGAAATAGTCTGGAACATATCCCCTTCACCTTTACCATAAAATTTTTGTATGCGTCTATTTTGAGATATATACCCGTTTACAAAGATATACCTACTTTAACATCTCAAATATCACATCCCCTTTCAGACATAATATTATGTTCAACAAGGCGAATTATTTTCATCCAAAAGTCTTGCTCTGTCTCAATGTGGCTCTACTTTTCATGATGTACGCATATAGCAGAACATAAAGCAAGCACTTATTCCAAAACTGTCATAAGCGTAAATCTCCTCTAAAATGCCTGTATGGAACATCTGGTGAGAGAGAAAGAGAAGAAGAAGAAAAAATATGTAAGAAAATCAGAGGACTAGAGAGAAGCTTGAGTGCGTAACTGACTTTTTCTTCCTCTTTGCACATATAAACACAAAGAAGTCATATATGGAAAAAGGAAAGAAAATAGCGCACACAACACATATTGCAGCCAGAGAACTATTCGCGTTCTTTTTTATAACGCAGCAACTTGTAGTTTCCATTCTCGTACCACTTTTTTCCCTTCCACTTCTCTTACGCTGGATTTTTTTGCAAACACTCTTTCAAACCATATTCTCCGTCGATAAGATTACATTTGAATAGAGACGAATTTGGAAAAAGAATCGTAAACCTTGTTTTCTTTCTTAAAAGAGAAGAAAGACTTTGTTGAAGCTTTGTGACGAAATGTACGTACGCAGTTTTTTGTTGAGCCGGTTTCGTGTTGTATGCCGTCTGCCCTATGCGTATAGAAATGCGGGAGGATGGTAGTGAGTATAGAGCTATATTTGGAGGTGCAATTTAGGAAGAAGCACTTTCACAAAATTTGGTGGCACGACAATAGGAATTTTTCCCTAGATTACTGTTAGTTGTAAAAAGAAGGGGAAGTCCCGTTCGGAATCTTTATACTTTTCATACATATGTATTATGACATGTACACGTTAAGATAAAGTGATTGTGTGCATAGAGAGCATTCAACATGTTTTCTTCTTCGTCGTGTACGTGTTTTCGAATTTGGGCGTATTGCAAAACCCTCATCGGTTAAAAGAACGGAGGGAGACGATAGAATATAAGGGCGAAAACTCGTTGTGCTTACTGACTTACATAAAAAGGAAATCACTTTGAAACGGCATTGCATTACGAGGTATTTACCTAAATACCTCATTCTCACAGAAGCATGGAATTCTCTCTTTCTCTCTCCTTTTCCTCTTCTCTTCTTTCTTTCCAAGAGGGAAATAGAGAGTGAAGAGAGAAAGAGAGAAGAAAAAGTTGGTAAAACTATTCTGAGAAGTGCTTTTATATTGATTTGATTTTACTCAACAACTTCTCCCATCAGAAAATTTAACGGAGCCGTCAACGTCCTGTAATGCCATACATATTCCATTTTTGATACGGAGCGGAAAGTAGTAGAGAGATCCTGCCGTTGTTCGTATATAGAGGTGGACCGTGGACTCGTGTGCGCGTTCCACGTGCATACCTCTGGATTACTTGAAGTAGTTTATGTACATTTTTACAAGGACAAAGGACTCTCTAACTCACATCGCGAGCGAGCTATTCTCTCTCCTCACGCGACTATCTTTTGTTGCCCACATACACACATATGGGGGATGTAAGTTGACTTGTAAGGAAAAAGTTACTATCATATATGATTGTTACACATACATACACACATATTCAAGTCTGCTCGTTTGATATTTGGCTTTTGGAGATATGTTTACTTTTCCCTTTCTCTCCTAACGCGAATCCTTTACACGCTCCACACAGTTTTCCAATGTTTTAATGCTTTTTAGGCTACACTTAAAAGGAGAGAAAAGCTTTCTGGTGTTTAGAGAGCTTTCTCTTACGTAACTTTTTTTAGTTGAGAAAAAGCATTTCAGGGTGGTAGTGGTATATGAGTGCTCCACAATACGAGTATATATAGAAATCAACGGAATAGGAACACGCTCATTTGATAATCAATAGCCGAGTGTAATATGGTGAATATGTAAGGTACTACTACAACTATTATGAAATTAAAGGGAGATTGAAGTGGATATAAGAGTCATAGAAAATATACTTATGACAAGCTTACCTCTTTGGGGAAGGAGAAGAAAGACTTTCGAAAAACAATCCCAATGATTCTTCATTCAATCAATAACTTCAGTTCAATTGAATTTCAGTCTTCCTCATATCAAGTGTCTTGGGAATAGCAGCTGGAAGTACTCCATTGTACGGACATCTTCTCAAAAAAAAAGTTTTGTGTGTCTTGAGTCGTGACGGCTTCAAGAATACATAAAATGGGATGAAGGCTTTCTGAAATAAAAGAAAAAGGGAAATGTTCCATTCATCATTTTTATTCAACTCATTGAACAAAAGAAATTACCGAGAAATGTTTTACACTCGAAATATTATATTTTGCGCTACACAATTTCGTTTCTTTTCAGGGCGAAATGGCTTCAGGACTTTCAGACGAGCTGGAAGCCATTTTGATTTCTCTTTCGCAATGTTTATTTGACGTCGTATGTCGTTAATATTATTAAACTAGTTCATGTGTGAAGATGGAAGAGCCACCAAAAATATTTTCCAACCAAAGTCAGCAAACTATATATTTTAGTTTATTTTCTATATGAGCATTATATTTATTACGAAATTTAATAAAAAGGGATTTTGAGTGTTGTAAAAAGTGTATATATTGTAGCGGAAGCTGTAATGGAATGTGCGTAGGCATGTTGTACTGAAGATGCATTAAGGCTTGGATGTGGAATAGTGTCGCAATCGCACAAAAATTTGCAATGGAGGAAGTCGACTAACTCAGAAGGCAGAGTAGTGGTGAAGCCACACTTTTCATCGAGACTCTCTCCTCAAATCAAGAAAAAGTCTTAAATCATTTTCTTTGGTTTCACTTCACTTGATTCCCTTCCTCTTCCCTCTTGTTCCTTCTGCCCTACTTCCTTCCGCTCCACAAATGCTACACTTTCACTTTGCAACTTTTTTTCCTTCTTTATATAGGATCTTCTCTGCTTTCCTTTCATAAATTAACAATGCTATAAATTTCACATTGCACGCCAAAAACGTTTCACTTATGTACATTCTTCGACATGAAAGAGGAAAATGGAGCTGTTTTCGGCGGCTTACAAATGAGAAAACTGGGTGCATGTTGTCTGTTGTGTTGTGTGGGTATATGGAATGTTGCATGCATCAACAACTGAGCTCCCTGTCCAACTTTTGGATTAAAATGTTCCGACAGCAGAAGGGCTGGGAAGGAGTAAACAAGATTCGGTAATTCTTTCATGATTCAAGTTTCAACAAAGAAGATATACTAGACTCATCTTTTCTTCAAATTTCACTTCCAAAAGCCGCTTCAGTGGAAACCCATGAAATGAAGACGGTGAAGCAGCCAAAACAAAATCTTCAAAGATTGTGTATCAGCCAGAGGCAAGGATTCAACTACCTCTCGTAAACATACGGAAATGAAAATATCGCATGTGTTATCCAGACAGAATTTC
Organism: Heteromurus nitidus; assembly: GCA_034687055.1. NCBI lineage: Eukaryota > Metazoa > Arthropoda > Collembola > Entomobryomorpha > Entomobryidae > Heteromurus > Heteromurus nitidus. The sequence goes on along the minus strand of JAQFZW010000096.1, from coordinate 81,639 downwards.
GCAATATAAAAAAAGTTGCTATTTCTGTGTGCACTTGCACAGGTATGCAGTTTGTAGTGTAAACGTTGTACTCTTTATGCATACGGCGTATGAATACTGATCCTCAGAAAGAATCCATCTGTCCAAGGTTAAATTACCAATTAGGGTTGGTTTTTTTATATTTTTACTGACTAGTATGTTGCCAGCAAAATTTATTCGACACAGAAGATATTATGTGCATATTACAAAATTGCTTCACAAGAGATTTCAAAAACACTTTTCGATTAGAAAGGGAGCAAGGCATGAAACCATATTGTGATGATGTGACCAGCAGAGTCAAGCTATACCTAAGTGTGTCGAGAAAGCTCAATGGTAGAGCGCACGAACGGATATCGTGAGATCCGGGGTTCGATACCCGGCTCGGCAAACACACTTTTGTATAGCTTGCTGAGGTGAAGGAAGTAAGACGACCGTCTACTTCCACATATCCTTACACATATGCTGTTTGTCTAAAAATTACTTTAATTATAAAACGGAAAAGCTTCGCTTTAGTTCCAAGTGCCAATGTAAAGTAATAAGTTTCAGTGTTTTGGTATTTGTTCTTCCATACGTATACAAACTCGTGCTAGGATTTACTTGCATCATTGAAGCAAAGGTTTTAAATTATCAGCCCCATATCCACAGAAGTGTCTTTTTTACCACGTTTAAAATATGCCGTGACGCAGTCTATTAACCACTTCAGTGGATATAATAATGCATGTGCATTATGCACCAACAAATTTTTCTTTCAGAGCATGCATAATAATGCATAAATATTGTGAAAGATATAAGTGTAAAAAGTTTTTGGTTTGGTTTACCACTCGATTGCATTATCGTATCATTGGCTGTAATAGAGCTAACCAAACCAAGCAGTTTTCCGTATGTTAAAATGAAAGGGGGACTCTCCGAGTGACTCACCCTCTCAAAGTGTAACTGCTGAAAATGTGCGTGTACAAACATTGGAGATGAGCGGCACATTATTAAGCTTTCTGCACTAATATAAATATAATTCAATGCACGATGTGCTTGTTGACGCTCTCCGTCTTTTCGAAGCGAGAACCATTAATTTTCCCCACATAAAAATATTCCGAACCTCTTGGAGATTATGGAGAGCTCTCAACCACCAAAATGGAATCATGAGAAAGAATCCAGGAAAACAACACCCATAGTTATCATCATCATCATCATCCTGCTGGGGAGTTCTCGGACCATGATCATTACCCATATTATTTTCTTCCGAATGCATGTTTCTGTGGGACTTGCTGTCTCATAGTTGTTTTATGCCTGCTGTGCACTACGAGTGTCCAAGGTGCACCACACAACCCACAAAGCTGGAGACATTGAGCTGGATGAAAATTATTGATTTCATCATCGTATAATGACCATATAATATTATTATCATTATTTTGCATTTAAGTATCTCTCGCAATGTGCATTATCTTCCCATGAGCTCATCCGCTTACGAATCCTTTTCCAAGAAGAAACGAGATGGGTTGAAGGCATTTGTGGTGGACTCTTTAAGTATCATCAACCTTTTTATTATCACCATAATCCTCCGCAACAACTTGTTCAAAAATCAAACGTAATAAGTCGGAAACGTAATAAACTGTGTGGCAAAGTCAAAGTGTAATAGATGTGGTGGAAGAAAAAAAGCTGCATTTTTTCTCAACAAGTCATACATGAGTAATCTTAGCAAAAGCCATTAGTACTTTTGGGAGACGACTGAAGAGTGAGAGTGGGAAAATGGTTCACCTTAATAAATATATGTGTAGTCGACGGACGAAGAGTGATTACCTAGTGAAGTTCACTTTTTTTGTGAATAAAGAAATGTGAAAAAGTGGGTTCATGTTGAAATACTGTAATGGAGAGAATGAGGGAGATCATTAAAAGTCCAATTTTTTCTGTTCCTCTCTTTTTTCAGACTTCCCCTTTTCCAATTTCTTTTCTTTTTGTCTGTCTTCCCAAGAAATACTGGTTTTAAGCTAGAACTTTATGGAAGGAAGGTATGTCAAAGACTCCTCACTTTAGGTCGAGGATGCGTATCCTCTTCCAGTGAAGAGAGTTCTTTGATGTGGGCTTCAATTGGACTTTGAGAGGTTTCGTGAGGTATGCTATAATCAGCGTTGAAACGTGAACACTGTTTTTTTTGTTATTGTACTTTGACGATGATGACGATACATATGCTTACGTAATTTCACTCGAAAGATATATTTAAACGCATGCCTACACAACAGGCTTTGTCATATCGTACCACAGTGTCCTTTCGTACTAAAACCAGCCACTGGTACTAAACAGTATAATTGTATTTCATTTTTAAAAAATTTTAATAAGTAATAGAAATATAAGCCGGTAAAGTTTGAGCTAGTCATGTCTTTTAAATCCCGTTTGCCAAATGTTAATAACTAACTTTAAAAGAAGCAGGTATTTAAGTTGGCAGACCAGTGGAGGGAAAAGAGCATTCGTTCGTTCGTTCAGCAATACTCTTGTTTGCTGCAAACTTGAGTTGAGTTGGAGAGAGAATCCTTTTCCATCATTTCCTATAAAATGATTGTATTTTTCGCCCCTGCAAGCGAAGCGAGTGAAATTTTCTGACAGTTGCTTTTAACTTCAGAATGATTTTGCATAAGTAAGTAAGGAATATAGTGTACACTGCCAACTTGTGGAAGCTTCATTATGCTTCGCTAGAGCTCTTGCTAGCTTTCATTCAAAATTCATTTTTACACAAGTTTAAAAACGTCTACAATTCTACAAACCCCCTTGAAATAACTTACAGATCTGTTGGCTACTGCGGCCGTATTAGTGGCAGATGTAAAAGGCTGATGATGAAAATAAAATTTGAATTATGGCGAGCACAAGAGGGTTGCTTTCCCTAAGACATAGTTAATGGATAACGGGGTAGTCTATTGAAGAATGTTGGAGTAGTGACAACATAGTCGAAGCCTCGAAAGTAATGGGAACAATACACGACAATGACATTACTCCTGGAACCCCTAGCCATAAAGGGCGTAAGCGTAAATGATCGGAGGCACTAAACTCTTTTCTAGTTACAGTCAGTCAGAACGACTTCCTAAAAAGATTCAATTGAAAGCAATCTTCTAATATATTTTGAAATTCTTGCTGCTCCATGCGTTTTTTTGTTCTAAAGGTCTGGCATAAGTTCTACCCCTTTCACTTCCTCAATTGTTTCCACATTTTATTTTCATAAAGAGCTTATATAGTTTTTCATTTCTCTTCCAGTTTGAGTCTCGTCAATTTCACTTCTTCACTCCTTTGTTCTCTCTCTAATATTTATAATAGTTTAAAGCATGTAATGGTTGCCTAATTCCAGTTTTGACTTTGATAAAAGTGGAAGGGCGAACCGAAGGCTTTACTTTTTGGAACTGTCGTCTTTTTCCGCTAATGGGTGTAAGGCATGAATCACGAAGCGATATGTGATGCATGACGAAGAGGAAATGGAAAATGGATTTTCAAGCTGGAACGTTCCAACTTTTTCACTGTCCGCTCGACTAAGTGCTCACTTGCTACTATACTGACTATATACATATCCACACGCCAGCCCGAAAGATTTGCTGATGATGTGTCACGAAATTTACGGCTTCCTCGTCTAACGGAATATATGAAAGTCTTTTGTGGAATACAGATCATCTTCAGGCTGCTTTCTCCGAATGAGAGTAAAAGATGATTTTTGTGAAATGAATATATGACGGAGCCTGCCTCCGACCAACACAACCCTCCTTCTTTACTTTTGCTTGCTTGCTTGAAAAAGTCAAAAGTTGGAATATAATGCAGAGCAGAGCCAAGCAAGCCAGAGCTCTGCCTAAGTAACTTCTTTGCAAGTGATTTAGATTCAGTTTCCGTTCGAAAGTGATTTAGTCTTGAGAGTCAGCCCACCAAACTCATCTTTTTTCTTCTTCTTTTTCCAAGGTATACATAACATCTTAAATGATTTTAAAACATTTTTGAACAAAAAAAAGTAATTTCATTTCAGGCTGAAAATAGAAAGCCAAGTTAGCAAATAGTGCGTTTACGTTTAGTTGTGTATCTTCTTTATGTAGATACGTGATGACTCATATACGTACATTTCTAATTCAACTCAGCTGCAGGGATATGTGCCATACGTCTGTGGCTCCAGCTATTCACACACGTTACTCATGTAAATGATTACGTTAAAACACCACCCGTACCTATTACCATACCGTGTGTGTATATCTGGAGAGCTGGAGAAGTATCAGATGAAAGAGGAAGGGAAGAAAAATTGAGTACTCCGAAGTTGTTTGTTAGTTCACTGAAACAAAAAGCCCCGTAAGAGAATACGCGATTGATTACAAAGTTCCTGGGGGACCATCTTGCCATTCTCGCTTCTTTTTTTCTTTCCTCCTTTTTTCTCTTTCCGACTTGCCACTTTTCTTCGCCTTTCCCTCCACTCTCGCTTCGCTCAACGGTACGTAGGTACGGATAAGTGTCTTGTGCATAGGCAAAGGGCACTACGTTGTTGAATTGAAATACTACTACACTCCGTCCGAGGTATATGTGGCTATACACTTAACGGGAAGGCAGAGGAAGGAAAGATGTGGAAAGCCTCGTAGAGAAAGTAAGCTCACGCTTTCTTCAAGATGCCCTTCCCGTCAGTTATATGCATACGCCTCGCTTTGTAAAGCTGCAAACAACTCATGATGAAACTCCCCTCCTACGTTTAAAAGCACGTATATAGAACTTTGAATAAGGTTTATTGTGTGTGCACCTTGGAAAAGTCGGGGATCTTGACGCTACTTTTTCTTCTGCTTCTTCTTAAAACGGTTTCCTTCACATTGAATTACCTTTCTTCGAGCAACAAGGCAAGACAAATGTGTTCTCTACGCAGTCATGACCAAACTGGATGTACATTCACATGCAAACAAGGATCAGTGTGGTCAAGAAGTCAAAAGGTCGTATTTCCACTGCAGCTCATCTCATACATAAAACTTGAATACGGGACACGTAGTAAGCATCCCATTATTGTCATTAAGCGTCGAAATTTCAAAAATAACATTTCCCTACGTTAACGTTTTCTGTTGCACAATATGCATACTTATAGTCGAATAGCACATTAAACGAACCTCTAATAATCATCAAAATAACCATTATGAATTCTTCAACTTTAGAGAGGTTGTATGGCAAAGTCAACAAAGACATTAACGTACTGGATGCGTGAGACGTTATGACGTTAATTACTTGCCAGTGTAAAACACGTATGCTAAAACCAAACACGTGTGTGAAGCGAGAGATATCCGTGCCAATGGAATTTGCCTTTGAATGCATGTTTGAGAAATGTTGAAAATAGTACAATAAAAGTGCTACGGTAGTAGCAGCACTACCAATAAAAGTGATCATGGGTGGCTCAATATGTACTTCCAGTGTTCAGTCGTATGGTGTGTTTACGATAAAAAGTTTTTCACTTCACATTGCCTCCCTGACATAAAATTCACCTGTTATGACATGAATACTCCTAAAGCATGTATGCTCTCGATGTACGTCAACAGAAAACGTAGGTTGGTTCTCAATTCTCAGCCAGACGCATAGACCTCCTAATCTCAGAGGGATGCATAAATGTGCATACCAACAACACACGTCACAAAAAGTTGCTGGAAATGTCACATGCATTCCGTTCCAGTCTACTCCTATTTCTGTCAATCTTAACTCCCATTCCACTCTCAAGTCAACTCCAGGAATTATTTCCAACTGCAATGTTATTTCGTCTTTAAAATGCGCACCTAGACCAACGGTAATAAGAGAAACATGCAACGCATCTCCTGCCACAGCTAATCTCAGAAATGTGAATATGAGACAAAGGGAGACCAGAGCTAGAATAAGATAGCTTTTACTTTTAAAAAGCTACAAAAATGTAAATATTGCCAAATAAAGTGCGCTGAAAGCGAAGGAAAAAAATACTGGCAGGTTGACAAATCTACTCCGTTAAAATAGAGAAGCACACATAATACAGAGCGGAGTTTGGAGAGATAATTGCCTATTTATGTTGTATGCACAACAGTGTCTATTTTTAAAAGGGGGAGTTAAATAGTTGATTAGAATTTTAATTAACATAGAATGAGCCACACTGTATATAAATGAAGCATGGTAGACTTCGCTCAGTTTCCCGTCGTTAGAAATACAAACAAATGGCTGCTCACGAAGAAACAAAAAATATGAAAATGTTCCTCGAAGCAGACGAGAGTGAATGTAGATAGCTACTTTACTTTTCTCACGTTTCCATACCGGAGGAGAGGAAAAAGAGAAAAGTGCAGGGGAGTGTGTCGGGAGTACGATTTTAAAAACGTGCATATACCAAGATCTTATGTATTTCTCATGTGAAAGTAAACATTAAGCCGGAATTTTGATAGAGTCATTTATAACACTGCGCCCCGCATTTACTCTTTTCCCTTCTCCATATTTTTCTCTGCGAAAAGAGCGTATTCCCAAAGCACATTAAGTAAAGCTTTTTCCATGAGCACAGTAGTACTTTTGTGCTTTCTCCGTATATATGCGAGAGCGAACGTCTTCTTCCTTTCCGTTCGTATATTCGTTGCGTAAACGCGAATAATGTAGGAATGAATGAGAATTTTTTTTGCATGCAATACATTTCCCTATGAATAAATGAGTGAGATTCTCATTCTGATTAGAAAATGAGGATGCCATAAGAAGCCGGCAAGCCTCATGGGCTCATTTTCATTTGTCTGAATGTGGAATTTTTTTCCTGCTTTGTGTTCGAGTAATTGCCTGGGTGGCACCGTCCTCTCTTCTTCCTGTTTACCATGATGCCGCCAACTCCATGAGCTTTTATATTCCAGCAGCTGAACAATGACATCTCAAGACAGAAAAATGCCACCCGACGAAATTGAAAAGGACGAAAGCTTATTTGCAATCAACCGGAATCGGAGAGAAGAAGAAAAAAGTGCCACAGGAGAAACTCCTTCTTCTTCTTCACCATCTTTATTTCTCTGGCAGCAAATGGGAAAATGCAAAAAAAGAGAAAAAAAATCTGGAAATATCTGTCCTGAATATTAACAAGTGTGAAGTATGAAAATTTCTTTTGGTAGATACGCGCAATGGGATTTTTGTGTATATTGGCGAGAAATAAGGATGAAAGTTTCTCAGCCCGGCCCGCATACACTCCATATATTTCTCCTTGCAAAAGCAGCTCCTATAACAAAACCTCTTCCGCCAGAAAAAAATGATGCACATTTATTGTCGGCTATATCTTTTGCATAAAGCAATTGAGATTACAAATGAATTGGTATGTGCGTGTATATATGCTCGCTCAGGAGACGCACTCTCGCATTACATGCGTGTGTGGTTTTGCTTTTCCGTGACACCAGAAATATCTATGCATTTGCATTATTCATCCTCAGAGCACTTTAATGTTCATTCTTGGCTTATGAGCATTACATTTATTGTGGAATGCTTATTATCCTGGAAGGAATCTGGTGGCACCGGCAAAACCCACTCACTACTACTACTATCCCTCCTCTCCTCTTCCACGCTCTCTCTCTCTCTCTTTATGCATAAAGTGCTTCCAATATGACTCCTCTTGTGTAATGTCAGTGAGCAGGGTAATTTTGCAAAATAGATTGGATAGTGATAAGAAGGACTTAATTTGACAAATGATAGATTGAAGCCATTCCAACTAGCAAAGTCGTTGTGTAGTTCTTATCGACTCGAGTCGAGTCAGAGTTTTTCCATATAATTCATGAGCCCCAACGATGCCAACGGAAAGAGGAGGAGGCAGAGGAGAATAAGATTCGACGATGTGAACTACTGCAACTTGAGTCTTGCTTGACTTCAATAAAACTAACTTTGATAGCCTTTTGATAGCAATGCATCCCTGTTTTTCTTGTATGTTGTGGTTAGATCACTGGCAATAGTTCAGAGCGCAGACAGAGGATGAAAGTGCGTACAGAGCACAGATGTTGATAACGTAAGTAATGGAATAGTAAGTCATGGATGAGCAGTTGTTCAACTGTTCAACTCCGAATTCGGCGATATCGAAGACGATTCTTCCACTCGTTTCCTTTTTTCCTGAGGTTTCTTTTGTTCTCAATGTTGTTTCCTAAGATTGGCTTAAGTGCATATTCAGAACATGTGCGATGCAATAAATTGTGAAGTGTGCGAACATTTCCAAACATTGTAATCATTGTTGCTCTTCTGTAATCGCAGTTTAGAATATACGCAGAGACATTCACCAAGATTGCTCACTTTTCAAAACCGTAATGCGGAATAGTTTTGTTTGATATAAATGTCAGATAAAGTGTCGTTCTGGACAAACTTTTCCTTAGGATACGATATACAAAGTATTCTTCTAATTCTTGAAAATCTTATATGAATTCAGTTAAACTTGCCTGAATAAACATTTTTCTATGCTCTCCATCTACGTTGCATAAACGAATCAAACCTTTGTTTCTTCGCACACGTTTTGAAAACATGTCTTGCCAGGATGAAACTCAATGGAAATAGATGAAGGAACACCTTCCCAACGCCCTCAATGTTCCCCGACATACGTATCCATTCCACCAATCCCTTCCTTTTAAACGAAAAGGTGTTACCACTGCGGACTTGTTCATTAATCTTACGTAACCAACCAATTCTTCCTGTGTGTTTAGAGAATTCCCAGGCAAGTTCCAGGAAGTAAATCCAATGCGTAGGAAATAAATGTGCCAGAAGAATAACGTATAGAAACATCACAACTATTTCACACCCTCTACCATATTGACGAAGAAGAACGCATATTTTTTTCAAGAGAGTTCATTCATATAAAAAGTTTGGAAGAAGAAATTTCTCGTATAATAAATATTTGAGGATATACATTCCATATTCAACTAGGGACACGCAAACGTATTACAATCTGGAACATATCGCTTCAATTCAAGAATATTGGACGAGTCACATGTTAATAATTGCCTTTCTCTCTCTGTTTTTCCTTAACCCAGGTGGATATCCTTATAAACTATTTGACCAAGAAAATTCAGCATAAAAAAAACTTTTACAGGGCATAATAGAAAGAGTTCCAACTTCCAACACTGCCTGATTTCTTTCTTTTTTTCAGAAAAAGATAGACATAACTCCAGACTCAGCAGAAAATGGAACCAAGGAGGAGACGTCTCGCTCTGGAAGGACGTAGTGACAGAGTGAAAATTGACCAAAAGCTCCATTCATCCAGTGCAAGAAAGAAGACTTCACTCTTCACGACACTGTGGATTGACGTGCGAATATTATGAACTGTGCGCGATAAGGGAAGAGGAAAAAGAAATGAGTGAACAGTAGTGAACCACGCACCATAAACTCTTTTTTTCGTCCACGACGATGTACTTAGGTAGGGTACGCCATAAAAAGGTGGATATCCTAGTAAAATTCTTCACTCACACAAGGGAAGCGTGTATCCTGCCTTGTTGGCTTCCTGAAAGCGAGGGGAAAAAGGCTGTGTGCATTGCAAGACATGGACAGTGTAGCACAGCACACAGTTCGCAAGTCGTCAACAATCCAAGACACCACTACTTTCACCCAACGAAGATATTACTTTACCAGAAGACAGCTTTGAGTAGACGACAAGGACAAACTAACTGAAATACTTTTTTTTCGCGAATATATATTCATGTAAAGTTACACCATACTTAAAGAGCCTTCTTCTTCATATGTAAACTTATCTCCTCGCCGGAATAGAAAACTGTCTCAGCTTCTCGTCTTTCTTCACTTGAATGAACTAACTAATCCGTAAGTCTAATCTTTCCCCTCAAAAAAATAAGGGGAAGAAGAAGAAGAAGCAGTCAACCCACGTTACATATAAAAGGGATAATTTCTTCCTCCATGGTTAGTAAAACAGAGTATGTGGACGCCAATCCGGAGAGGAGGCTCAAAAGGAAAGAGAAAGTAAGCAAGTAGTGCACACTACTCTAGTACAAGTAGGACATATAGCACCTAAAACATGCCAAATTTGTGGACGAATGGATTTTTTGATGTTTTTGCGTAAGAAAAACTTGCTAACTTTCCTCTCATCTCTTTCCCCTTCCTACGATTTTTTTCCTCCTTTACTTTAGTTACGTTATACATGTGTCTGGAAAAAACATGCATATTCCAGCACCTTTCATAACGTATAGCCATGTATAATCTAGTAGAAAAGTGAAAGTGGCTAGAAGTAAGAAAAAAGGAAATAGAAAAAAAGTAGAAGAGAGAGAGAGTGGAGATCTAAAAACAACTCCATGAGCCATCGGAGAGAGAGAGAGAAGGAGTCTCTCTCACAACTTCCACTTCATTTCACCACTCTCTCAAACGCTTTATTTTATCTACCGAAGGAATGAGAGAGAAAAGTAAACTAACTGAATCTACAAACACATATAGTATAGGTTCATACCTTTTTTCCGCGCGTGGGATAATAGGAAGAGAGAGGTGTTTACTCATATAAAACGCATATGGGATATACGTGGAGCAACCACTTTCACAGGACAATCATTTATTTTCCTTGTAATAGCCTTCTAAACATGTTTGGGTTTAGTTGGAAGTCGACTGCCACCGTAGACGGAGAGTACGAGAGAGAGGTGCACAAATTCACATGTGTTTTTTTCCTTATGCATAATATGAACATACGCCAGCTAGTATTATCCAGCTGCTATATGTGACCTTTTAAGACATGGAAAAGATGGAGCACTCCCTGTCACTTTCATTTGTCATCCGGTAAAATTCCTCTTTTCTCTTGAGTCAGCATTCATTTTCAGTCTGTAACACAAAAGTTTTAATCAACGAAAATAATTGAATTAAGGCTCCAACTTACTTTTCCCTCATACTTTCTCTCCTCATATAGACGAAAGTTTTTTTTTCATTTTCGCCCATCCATTCTTCTACTTGAACTGTCCCGAGTAAAAGACATGTATATATATATTGAAGTTACTCTTGTAATTTTGCAGGCATACATTAATGCAACATCCAAATGCATTGCGTAACCATTGCCCTTTCTGTTGGAGAATGATGAAGAGTGAAGAGGAGAGCGATCGAAAAATAAAGTGCGTACAGGGGTCTTATGGTACCTTTATATCTTCAACTGATTGTGAGTCACTGAATCACTGGCTCAAGTGAATCGCACCAATATGTAAATGTCTTTCAGAAGTTGAGTGAGGTGAGGATTTCATCTATAAAAACTTATCGACACCAGACAGGATGATAGAATAGGGTTGAATAGAAGTTGCATATGGGAAATGTGTGCACTCTCAGATATCTACCTTTTGCTTGTGGGTATCGAGCTCAAAGTGCGAGAAGACTTACGAGCTGTATACATTGTGTCATGTGTCATGCAACGCCATTTTCAGTTGGAGGAACGTTCCCTTGATCCGAACCTCTGCTACTCTGTGACAGATTTCACCTTAAAGCAGGACGACTCAGGCATCCGCCGATCTCTAATCCATTTCAGGAAATTGGACACATCCATTGAGGGTCGTAAAGCTCTCGTCAGGAGGAGAAGAAAATACATTCCCCGCCGTGTCACAAATGCACTCCCTTCGTGCAACTGCGTTAGCTCTAGTAGATGCTCTATGAGAAGAAGCCTATTTCATTTTGTGTTATATTTTGAGCGCTGGGAAAGTATATTTTCGACTAGGTATTGAAGAAAGCACGTATATACCACGTTAAATAGTATCCGATATATCCCAGAGTCCTAAAACGGAGACGGCAGGAAGAAATGACGCCTTTTACCTTTTTGCCCACCGATTGGAGTTACCTAAAAGTAAAATCAATGTTATCCTTTCCTTTTAAAATCAGACTCACGATTCTCGATACCCGGACTTTCTTTCAAGCATAAAGGGAATGGGTATGGATAAGATTCGTTGTTTTAAGGTTGTCGATCCTTCCACTTTCCACATATTCAGATCAACTATAAAAGGAAAGGAACAGTGAAAAATGTGCAGCTTTAGTAATGGAACTCAAAGGCAAGAAGACTTATACTCTGTTTGCAATGGAGATTCGGACTCTGTCCTTATGTCGGCTCCTCTGAGTCCTGACGCAAACCCGGATACCATTACCTATCCGAATTCAGTATTAAGTAGGCGTATGTATATAGAGACTGGAATAGACATGACACTTATCTTGTTAAAAGCCCAACTATATTTAATGTCATCGAAGGACTTGACTGAGAATCTAAAGTACATAAACTAAAGGAATGCCAATGCCAACAAGCTTTGGAGGAATATTGAACGCAACGAGAGAAACTAGCATGTGTGCTCAGCTCGTATACCCATCAGAATCCTTATGCGAGTCTGTCTTCTTACAGGACCAGACCAGTGTAATAAGGATTCAGCAATGCATGCAGGTAGCATGTATGGAACATCACAGAGGAACTGATGTTTTAGCCTAGGAAATACCGGCTGGATTTGTTGAAAGACATTTCAACTTTTACTAGTCTCTCCTTTCCTTACATATCAAATCCCAAATCGAAATGAAACCATCATTAAAAGATAAAGGGAATCCTTTAAAATACTGCTGAGCCTTTTTCTCCTCTCTCTTTCCGGAATTGTGTAACCTACACCAGACGTACATATACAGAGTATTGATAAAATGCATTTAAATGTACATCGGACCTATCTTTTAGCCCTTCTTGTCGGCTCTCGGTTGACTTTGACTCAATAGTGAGCGGGGAAGTGAAGGATTTTGTTATTCTGAAGAGAGGAAGCTGAAGTGAAGGAACTGATAAAAACGAGTAGATATTACCTGCCGCTTGATTCCGCGACTGTCTACATATCAGCCTTGGATTTTCTTTGACTGAGCAATGAATTATAGACCAAGGATAAAGACATTTTTTGTGGATTCCAGACTGACTGGACGAGGGAAAAAAGGTATATCGACGATATGATGATAAACGAAGAGAGCTCAGCAATGTTGCAACCAAGAGGCTTTAAGCTATTTTTGGACTTACGAGTCTTCAAAATCGGACAGTAAACTCATCTTGTATTTAGATCGGATGGATTTTTCTTTGTCTCATATTGTGAGCGCTGCAGTTTATCTTTCTTCATCCCGTGAGGATCGTTTTCATATCCACTGACCACTTACACAATAGAATGTGCTTTTTGTTTACTCAAGAACTCTCTTTCCGGCGGTGTTGTGTCTTTCCCAGTTGGGCTTCGAGTTAAAAAGTGAAGGTACTTATATCGTATAGAGTCTGTCGAATTTTTTCCGAGAGAGAAATGAGAATCATTACTGTTGTGATCCAAATCGTTTTCGTCTAGAGAGACCAAACACATGATATATGGAAAATGGAAATACTCTTACTTGGCATATATATGGATGATCAGAACAAGATCATATTTAATCAGTATATAATGTTCCCAACTTTTTTACTTGTACTTATATACATCACTTACTTGTAAGGTACATGCCTTAAGGAAAATAGTTAAATTATAGAAGAATTCGCCTTTCTGTGATATATGATATCGACGACGAAGCGTTCAGAGGAAGAAGCTGGGAACGAATGAGAAGTTGAGAATGGATCAATTTTCGATACTCTTTTTACAATAACTTTTTTATTTAAGGTACTGTTCCTGTTGATTCTTGACTACGAGTTAAAAAGGATGAGAGAGTTTGGTTTAAAGCGGTGTTAGAGTGAGCACAACTCGCATGCTTCCTTCCAGGATTGAGAATTCGTCTTCAGAATTTATTCGTGTATACTTCTTTGTTTCACCGTGCCGTGCCGACAAGCCGACAGAATGGGGTCTTTCCAAATCCCAGCAGGGCCCTCTCTCCTCTCATCCCAACATGGTTAATTTATGAGCTTTTCCTTTACAGCCTTTTTTCTCTTAAGGATCTCTACTTTGATGAGTTTCTTTATTCATCCTACACTAACTTCACTTGTGCTCTTTTTGACTTTTGGAAATTTACTTGGAAGAGAGGTGGTAGTCGTAGTCAACAAACACTTTGCCGTCCCACTTCGTTTTTTTTTTGTTTTCACAGGGAAAATGAAGTGAAATCCCTGGAATTTCTGTTGAAAACAACAGACTGGTGCTGAGACATTTAGAGTAGGTATGGAATTTGTGTATTTGTAAAAATAGGGTAACATTTGCTCACCGACAGGGGTATTCATTGTCTCTCACCGAGTCGTACACATGTGCGCACGGGTTATACCTAAAATAATATATTATGCGACTGAACATTACCAAGGGGTTCATCCATAAAGGTACTTAAAGTTTGTGTACACGTATGTGCCCTTCGTAATTCATACGAATTGTTCCTGCCCACTTCATCAAGCTCACAGTAGGCTTCTTACCTATTTTGACTTGTCAAATTCTCCACATTTATGTATTCTCCGTATCATTCTCTGATTAGATCGAGGATGAAGCTTTCTACGTTCCAGTATGTTCCATATATCCACCATTCATTTCTACACAGCATCGAAAGTACTGACACAAGTACTGTTGTGAGTGGGACATCCATTTATCTTTTTCATCTTCCTCTGCTCATTTTTTACTAATTGGTACCTGACACATTTAGAAATTCTATTTTTATTAATAACCTTCATTGGTTTACCTTTATCCACAATCCAGAGAGGAGGCACAACTGGCATAAGTACGCCTTTCGTGACATGCAATCCTACACGCCCTTAAGCTAAGAATCCTATTGCTATAAGCCTGTTGTATACATATTCCTATTGCCTCTCGCAGTGAGCGAATGTATGGTATTTATGACAGTAATAATTAAAATTGTACACCTTCAGAAAACGAGCATGGATAATTTGAAAAGTTTGTGAGGTTAACTGACATTTTATTAAAATACTCTTCAGAAGTTGATTGAAATACTCCTTAAATTATGATTTAAGAGAAATATTACGTCTATCGTAAGAATGTTGCTTCCAACATATGATCTACAGAACACGATACCGTATGTGTAGAATTATTAAAATGTACACTTTCTTTAGTACATGCTTTAAAATGTTTCAGTGACTTTAATGAATAAATGAATGTACGCTGTGATATAAACCCAAACGTTATTGTCGATCATAGTGGAAAGGGTTCTCATAACATAGACCACAGACTACACTCTCTCAACTCTTTCACCACCACGGTTGATATAAGTACACGTGGTATAACGTTACAGTTTGATACTTCCTCCAGCAGAATGTGCACATGTGCATGAAGGAGTGAGTATCCAGAGAGAACAATGAGGAAATATATGTGTGTGTGCTTCGCTTGAACTTTAAAAAGTGTATCAACTTTGAAAGTAATCACCTAAAGTTGTAAGAAAACTTGGGCCTGCAGGCTGGATTCATGTATTATTACAAGGGGATAGGAGACGAACTAGGGTTTCTCCTCACCATAGGACATGTAAAAAGTCGGAGAGAATCCTATTCTGAATTTTAGACTTATTACTAAAGTATTCCCTCAAAGAGTCTTCGGTTGATTTCAAGAGAAGGTGATGTGATACGATATATGTACTTGAGCACATAAGTACATATATCCCCGCTATATGACTTCTCTCTCTTCAAAGCTGCGGCAAGCTAAAATTCTCCTTTTCAAGTTAACTTCTGACTTAAAGCAATCTCTTATGAACATGATACTGCTCCTTTGTACCATCATCATCATAAGGAAAAAAGTGAGGAACTGTAAAGAGTTCGACTTGAGCTGGATCATCAGCAGAGCTCCTCAACAACGCCATACCACACACACACACACACGACACGCTCTCAAACTCTCACTGTTTCTGTTTAAGTTGTGAGAAGAAAATGAAAATACTTTTTGTTGTGTTTGCTCTGCAGGCCTGTTGTGCCCTGTTTACCTTTTCCCATGACCGCAGAAGAGAAACATACACACACACACTGCGTGGTGTGTGCATGGACCAATACCCTTGCTTCATCTTTTATGCATACAACAAAAATCCTCTCTAAATTAAAATTATCCGCAAGTGGGTCAGGGGAAAGTAGGAGTCAACTTCGCATAGCATACATTAAACATACAGGATATATGGATATAATATGTTTAGTCTAGCTTCTTCTTCTTCTTCAAAGTCTCCGGGAAAGCCAACAGGGTTAGGTTAATGCTAATTAAATGTAAAATATACATTACAACATGAGAAAGTTGTTTGCAGTTCTGATTTTCTTTTGCAAGCAAATGAGTACTATAAGGACAATGTGCGGACGGACAAATGAGACAATGTTTTTAATACAAAAGTCAGCATTGATTAATTCTGGAGACCATTTGGGAAATAACGTTATGAGAGATTTGTGAAATACTGCTTGATAACCTAATTAACTTTTTCCCGTGGCCAGGGAAGGGAAGAGAAAGGAGAGTGACACAAAGCTGTTATGCCCAAAAGGCGAACCACAAAAAAATTGGAAAAGGAAATGGTCACTCACACGCTTGAAGGAATGTCTAGTGTGGTGATCCATAAGACGTATGGAGTAGAAAAAAATAAGATGACAAAAAGGATGGATAATATGGAATAAGGATGTAAAGAATCGGGAAGAACGAGATATTAACAGTCAGTGAAGAGCAGCTGAGATGTAGCATGAAATGACGATGCCACACACAAAACTCTCTCTCTCTCTCTCATTCTCTCCAGTCATGATGTTAGGTATTACCAAGCTCTTTACCCTTTCCCTACGACTCTTCCTTCCTAATAAAGAAGTCATGATGGGAATCTAAGGAAAAGGAGAGAGAAAAAAATGAAATGGGTCGGTCGTCGCAAAACCATTCGCCACCATCATAATCCAAAGTGAGTAATAAAATAAAAAATAAAAGTCAAGACATGAGTCAAGCCTCCTTTTCCTCTGCTTCTTCCTCCAGTCACACAAGTCACCGCCAGCAGCTATGCTTTTCTTATACGTACAATTTTCAAGCTCCTTTTACCCCACTCAATATCCAACGGCATGGATCTGTAAACGTCTTCTAGTAGTCTATATATAGTATAATTTTCATATAGCGGATGAGAGGAATGTATATTTTTATAGCTCGCTAAAAATATGCTCTTTCTCCTTGGGTCTCTCGTCTCTCACGATGCGCACATACAATGGAAATAACTCTTGCCAAACCAAGTGTAAGAAATGAAGAAAAAACTCATCATGATGATCATCATCGCGAATGTCGTCTTTGTTACTGTTCCAAAGGGAGACTGGGAGAAAGACGGTCAAAAAAGTAAAAGTACAAGAAAATTTTCTTCTCGTAGCAAAAAAAAGAGAGGACTGGAGTAAAAGTAGTAAGATATCAGTTTGATATGAGCGATATAAAAAATCTTTGTATGAATGTAGAGATGCATGTAAGTACTTTCGCAAGAGAGAAAAAACCTTCGAATCGAATGTGACAAAACGGAAGAGATTGGAGGAGAAGGCGAGAGTGCGAGAGATGAAGGAGAAGTGGTGGTGTGCGTTCCAAGACGAGGCACACTACTCTCCGAGATGAGGCTTTCAGCGCCTTTTCGTGCTTAGGTACACACAATCAAATGGTGTTACATGGAGCATCCCTTGAACAACAACTAAAGTGAGTGGAAATGTGCCGACGATGCGATACGCAGCTGACAACCCGTTCTTTCCTAATTTTTGGAAGAAAAAAATCAACAGAGTATCAGAAAGAACTACTACGATACATTCTATTGTTCCAATGATAGCGATCTACCTTTTTGCGTGAGATGGCTTACAAAGAGGCATGCAGTTCCGAGTATGTTGCATGTGGCCACAAAAAGATTTAGAGACTGAAATTTCGAAGTGTCACTTTTTCCTTGTCTTTTTTGTTAGGTGAGAATCATGGTGTTATGTGTATGTAAATATTGAAATATTTATTCAAATTATTTATTTTTAAAATTTGAAGTAAAGTTGTTATTTTTTGCTTTTACATGACATGAGTATACTTATACTGGTGCTGTTATAATTATATAATGTTGATACATTCTCGTAATAGCATGGGTACATTGGTCAAAACTCATTTTTATGTATGTAGCTCTCTGGAACGCGCATATGTAGGCAATGATTGCAGTCTCACTGAGAAGTAATAAAACTCATAAAAGCGATAATAATACACGACCTAATAATACCGTAAGAAGGGAACCAGCATGTACTAAACAGTTAAATACTTTCCGCTTGCCCAAACAAAAAGCATTACTTAACGTAATCTTAACTCTTTCCTTGCCGTCGTCGACGAATACAGTCTTAACTCTCGGCAGTTAATCGCTCAGAGTCTCAACATTGCTACACTTCTCTTCTGACTGGAGGAAATGGATGGGAGGCGAAATGAAAATAAAAAAGTATAAAGCAAATAAAAGCAACCGTTTTCGAGTTTTATCTGTCATACGTTAATAAGTACAAAGCATCATCACAACTTCACACACAAGACCTCTACATTTCTCCAAAAACTCGGCAGAGAACCTGTTGTAAAATAAAGTGCTTGGTTTTTATACGATGTACGAGGAGGCAGACTTTCGGCTCCACAAAAAGCACTGTAGATACACAAAATCATTATTGTACATCCTTTTTTTGATTCTATCGTAATTACCGCTCCATTTCATTCTGGAAAGGTAAAACTACTAATTTGTCATCTAATTACAGCTCTTTCTTGGGAAGGAAATGCTAGTCTAAACAAAGGTGTGAAACAACAGTAATTAGCTTCAAATTATGGTTTTTATAACGTATTACTACACGAACGAAGAAAGTGGCAGGGTGGCAGTAAAAGTGTAATTAGTGGTTGTAAAAACCATAACTCCATCACCATCACCATCAGAGAGCAGTGTTTTGATGCGTTCTCAGCAATTTACAGAGAAAAAATTACTGTGAACCAACTTTAAGCTTCATGCAGTACCTCATCTCATTTATAAACTGAGGAGAGACAATGAATGGTTCGTCTTTATTCTCAAAGCAATAAAATTGTACAAATTTCTCAAACTTGAGAAAGATTCCTTCACGTTTACCAAAGGTACGTAGGATATAGGGCAGGAATAATTTTCCATAATTTTTTTAACTGAATGATCACCCACATTTTTCATTGTTCGCAAAATCCCATCAAAACGCAGAAAGTAAGATTGCAAGGCAGGAGTGAAGTTGACAAAAAAAAGTTCTTTCCTTCAGGAAAAAGTTATCTCAAGAAGTCTAATGCTTCAATGAGATAGCCTCAAGTAGGGAAACAAAGTGATGAGTGCCACTTCGTCTCTCTCCACAGAAGGAGGACTCAAAAGATAGAGAGGATATATATACTTTCCAGTCGTCGTCTCTGTCCTTTTAACAGATGAAGGTAAACTGAGCACGAGTCGCCAAACTCTCTTTGCTACGACGTCTCTCTCTCTCTCTCTCTCCAGAAATAAGCCACTTCCTTTTGTATGCGAGTTCCATTGCGTGGCATTATATTGCTTTCTTGGGACCCAAAGTTGAGGTTTGAGGTATCATAAACGTTCCCAGGAGCATCATAATAAATTGAGAAAAAACACAAAAAGGGCATTAACTTAGCAAAAACGGAAGTTTCTATTAGATGTATAACTACTACTTTCCTTTGTTTTAAGATTGGATCAATAATTCCATCCATTCACTTCGTTCGCATGCCATAAGCCGCTCAGTCGTAATAATATTTTCTTTTTGGTATATCTACTCCTTTCTGATTCGCTAAAAAATTTGTCGGATATAAGGTTTTTTTCTTGTGCCGATGACTTTGAGCAGAAAATCCAATGGAGAAAAGAATGAGTTTTATTACACACAAAATTTATGACCCATTTCATCCTCAGAATAATAATTATTAGTATCTCTGCTGTCCAACGAGGGCCAAAACCAAACATTCTCGAGGAGTGAGAAGGTTTCGACACATGATGTAAAAAAATTGATGTCACCCACGCCGTCATCCGTTGCAGGTGCACCCACAAGAGCTTACCACCGGAATATAGCGATTTCGGTAGAAGAACAATAAAGTTTTATAGGCAATACCATGATGATATTTTGATCAATGGCTTCTCCGATCCAGTCATTACGGTCATGTTGATGGGAGAACACACAAAGCGATTTGATGGCGCTTTGAGAAGAATGAGAAGCCCAACTGATGCCCAGTCATACACACACTTTAAAGCGCATATTAATCTCTATTTAAAATTAGGCAACTCCTCCAATAAATTGGAGTAATTCTCCAATAAAACAGAATGTGCCATGTTTCCATTTTCACTACTCCAAAAGTATACTTGTCATATGCGTTTTTACCGTGGGAAAGTACCCAATTAGAATGCTTTATAAAAAAACTTTGCGAGATGTATGCCTAATTGAGAATCTCATGACATGACGAAGAATGATTTGGGTGTGATCATATTACACTATACTTTTAAAGGTATCGCTACGAATTGCATTATTACAACTGAAAATTTCTTCACAGCATACTTACTAATCTAATGTTTAAAATGTTGTTTCAGGTTCGAAAATGTTTTATCTCAAGACTGCCATATAAAGTGGCATTTTACAATGCAGAGTAAAACGCAACAATTTAAAAATCATTCTATTATTCGCTTTGGGAAAATGTGGCTGATGCATTGTTGTTTGTGATGTACTTGCATATCACATATTTAAGTAAGTCTGCTGTCTGCACCCGGAGAGCATTCTTCTGATCTATTATTAACTGGAAATCATGTGAGGTTTGGGGCAAAAGATACTTTATAAATATGCACTTTCTGTATGCAGATAAACTCATGCTGAGATCTCAGATTTAAATGTACCTACATTATGATCGATTTCACTGGACGAGCATATAATGATAATAACAGGTTGGCTGAATTTAAGGTTAAAATTGCTGGCATTTTCTATGCAAACGTCGATAAATAATGATAAATCGTTCTTACATTCCATCTACAAGTTTAGTGTACAAAAATGTATTTTCGTTCAGATCACGTTCAGAAGGAATTGTACTGGGGATAAAGCTAATCCTTCAAAAAAAATATCAAAGTGGAATCTCAGAATTGAAGAACGAAACGAGTCAAGAATGTACCCATCACAATCAATAAAGTATCCTGCAAATACTCTTGAAGACACACGAGCAACTCTATTCAATCAATGAATCATCAAAGTAAACCACAACAAAGGAAAATACCACAAACACATTGCTCAGCGTCTCAACGAGCTCGTTTGAGCGTTTGAGCATCGGAAACAAAATCCAGCCTCACGGTTCAGAAGCATTCCAACAAAGCGAAGTACTGGATAGGCTGCATACAGAGCGTATGCATTTCCAATAGTATGCGTTTGATCGAATGAAACGGTGTACTTTCCGTGATTACATACAGACGTGACCGCTGGAAATTATGTAGATTGAGTGAAACTATTTTCGCTTTATTCCACGAAATAGCCTAAAACAATAGTGTTTTCTAAGTACAATTCTGAATGAACATGTGTACATGGAGTGCAGACTTGTTTACCTTATTTGTCAAACTTGTGATTAGACAAGCCACTTGTCAGTCGTCACATGCCTGGGATCTTCCGTACTTGATTGCGAGTATGTTACAAATGCATGTCATGTTGGATAGCAGCTCTGAAGATTCGCCAAAAATAAACGTTATTCTGGGTTACGTAATCACGTTTTAATAATTACACTTGGATTCAGATTTGAGTCAAGTCAATGAGGTTGTTTTCATTTTCAATTGCTCTTTTCAAGTCAAGGAGAAAATGAGTGCCGTCTGCAACAGGTTTTTTAGCAGAATCCATATTAATATTATTTCAATTTACCACATTAATGACATCAATAACCGAAATTAAATTGATAAAACTCAGAAATGCACACCTGTCAGTTATATTTTATTCCACCAACACAACTTAAAAAGGCACGCAGCTCGCGAATGTTGAGAGCTCGTGTCACCACACCACTCGAACCACACTCGTAAATACTATGACATGCTCGCACTTTACTAACTAAAGCATACAAGTACGGAGAAAGGATTCTGCAACTGTTCTGGAAATTAAATGAATACCTACAGGATTACGTATTCACCTGAAATAGTGAAGTTTTTTTTAACGCAAAGACCCACTCAACTTGTCAATTGATTTTGATTATCTGTTGTTTAAGCTGAGGTGAGACATGTGACATGACAGAAGGACGATTTACAATCAGTAATGGATTCCAGGACAGGATCGCATCAACTACCGTCAATCATTCTGACACACCTTTGCTAATTAATATTAATTTGTGACAAACATGTCGCTAATCTGAAGCTATTACTTCATAAGCAAGTAGTAGGTAAAGGTTTCATTTGTGGCAGGTTTTTGAGAGTATATAAAACGAGAGATCGCTTCAGAGTCTCGTCAGTTGATTGGAGGTAAACGTTCCTTGCAATAATACTAAACTGAATCTACCAGGGCCATGGCTCGACTTCTAGTTGCAGCAGTTCTTGCGTTCTGCATTGGGCTTGCCCATGCTGAATGGGTTGTGGTGTGGGAAGACCAATTCGATGGTGGCAATTTGAAGGATAATTGGAATTTCGAATTAGGTTGCAGTGGTAAGAAGATCGTATTTGATAAAGAATTGAGGCGACTTGTTTTAAAATGTTACGCCAAAACAAAATATTAAACATGGAACATTTCTTTCTGTAGGTTGGGGAAACAACGAACTCCAATGCTACACCGATAACAGATTTGAAAATGCAAAGCAAGAGAATGGCGTTCTGACAATCACTGCCGTCAAGGAATGGTGGGGTAAGTGAATATACACTTTGCTATACCATCACCCTCAAGCAATTGTATCAATTGTCAACGAGTCCATTAAAACAATCCTTTTTTCGTACATATCCACAGGAGATGGAGTGAATCCCGACAAGCAATTCACCTCCTCCCGCATGACAACCAAGGCTAACTGGCTCCACGGATTAATCGAAATGCGTGCCCGACTTCCAAAGGGAAAGCACTTGTGGCCTGCTTTCTGGATGATGCCTGCAAACTCTGAATACGGGGGCTGGCCCCGCAGTGGAGAGATGGACATTATGGAATACCGAGGACAAAGGTCCAACAACGTTTTGGGAACACTTCACTTCGGCGCTGCTTGGGATAACAAGGGAGATGCTGGCACTGGCGAAAGAACTTTCCCAGTTGATTTCAGCCAGGATTATCATACTTTTGGTTTCGACTGGAACCAGGATAGAGTCCAATGGCTCGTCGATGGCCAAATTTATCATGAGGAGACACTTCAGCGAAACTTCTGGCCTGGACTTTACACCGGCAACGGACAGCCCTTCGATAAAAACTTTTACATTATCATCAACTTGGCTGTTGGAGGCAACTTTTTCGGTGGCGAGCCTTTTGATCCAATTGAGGCTGATCAATGGGAAAAGCCTACCTTCGATATTGACTGGATCCGTAAGTCGGAATGGCACTGAGTCGTATATTGACGCTTAGAAGACTGAACCAGTTCAGATTTGTGTTTATTTTATACTTTACGATGCGATACAAATATGGGTCGATTTAAATTCCCATAATCCGTGTGAGTCTGGTAATCAATATCTGTGATATATCTTGGATAATATGTATAATATATACAATACACATAAATTATTAAAGATTCTGAAATTTGTATATCGATTATGTAGTTCAAGTAATAATATTTTATGCATTTTTCTGGAATTCAATCGGCTTCAAAAATGTCCATTCCGCATTTTTAACCAACATTAATTTTTCAAAAATTATTTTATATTACAATTCAATCCGTCAGCATCCAAAATTTTCATGAGATGCGACACTCCTCAACCAGAACGTTACAGAATAAACTTGAATAATGTTTAAACTTCTCGCTCATGTCATTTCCAGAAATAGCAAAGCTGTGTGTTAATCACAACATACAATTTCACCCTCTAAACCAGATCATTTGACAATTACCAAAGCTAATCATAGGAGAACTGCGAGATCTAGAGTATTCCGAATTAGACATTTAATTACATCATCCTTTCATCTTCATCCTTGTCACTGTCAAAAACCATCCCGGACAGTCAGAAAGTTACTCAACATCGCAAAATCAAGTGTCGATGTGTCAATTATGACAGAAAAAGGTGACTTGCGTTTTGCAAACTGTCTGGTCGTCTTTGCCATTATCTTACACCATTTCATATGTAAGTGCTTATCATATTTTTACATGGCCACGCACGATATGCGGTTGACAACAACTGCGCCATATCATAATCATAACATAATCTTGAAAGCAATCTCCTTCGGTCGTGACGGCTCTTTATCTGTTTTCGCAATCTGGTTCTCGATACGAATTTCGGAGCATCACATATTCTCTGGAACAAAAATAGCTTCTAGCTTTGTGATTCATGCATACAGTTACCGTATGTATCCTTATTTGCCTGACTTCGCAATTTTATAGTGAAACATAATATCCAGAATTAGAGTGCAGATAAGTAAACTGTTGTGAATGTCTAATTTCATTTTAACTTGAATTAAAGAATTTTATATGTGAGGTAATTGAGGCTATGTTTTCGTACATAAGTATTGCGCAACTGTTTCCTCTTTTCCGTTGTTTTTATATTTGCTGAACTCAGATGTTGTACTAAGGTGTGAACGCAATTAACGTTACAGATTCATGAATATTTTCCAAATGTCCTCATCAAAAATTCCATGAAAGAAAGACGTAGAAATTGCTGACATCGTCATCCCATGTACAAAAAACTGGCTGCCTGGAATTAAACAAGATTCCACGAATTTTCCCCAGTGAAAACAAAAACCGTGTGCTAGTCCTTTCGAGGATAATATGGCTGTCTCGAAACTGCGTATATATAGTTTTATTATTATCAAGTTATCTTTCATTAATTTCACCATGTGCTCAAGCTCCCAATTTGACACACACACGCAAAAAGTACATTTAGGCGTGCTCTTGTTCATAAGACTGTGAGCTTCGAAAACATGTCGCTTTTCAAGGAACATGGAATAAACATCTCGAGGCCCTTTCTCCTTTCAGTCACCACGAATCGCATATATATAAGCATGCCGGTCCGCATTGAGAATATGGGTTTGTTGTTTTGTAAGGAAAGTGGAAACCTGAGCTTCTGCAATGCAGAAGATCAACGAAGCAATAAGTAACACTAGTGTTATAGCAAGAGTAAAGTAGTCCTCTCAGAGAGCGGCGGTTGCGGTGGCTTAGTTGTCAGCAAATGGGATCTCCCTCTATTACAGCACTTATTTCGACATAACAAACAGTGAAAGTGAAGGAAAGGAGGAGAGGAGAAGGGAATGACGGCAAAAAGTGGAAAGGCGACAGTAGTTTTGCGATATTCAAAACGGAGCAGTAGTGGAGTGAGGTAGCTCACAGTTGTTCGAGTTATCTGATATTGTGACTCGACAGGCAAAAAAGGAAGATGAGTTGAGCACGTAAACGGAGAGAGCTGCTGTGTGTGGATGCTCTCAGTCAGTATCACATTTTCTCCGTAGTGAAGTGTGTCGTCGTCGGTGTCACAGGGAGAATGAGAGTGGCTATATACTTATATCTCGTTTCGCTGCATTTTCCTCCGCTCTATTCATTTCGTAAAAAGCCTTAGCGCGTAAAGAAAGTATATCGAATGTTTGCGTCGAGTTAGCTAAAGCATTAAGTAATCTGAAATGGCTCGTTACATATAATAGTAGTAACACTGAGTCCATCCAGCCTTCCCGTCTGTCCTCTCAAGATAATACCATGAGAGAAGTCAGGATTATAGAGATAAAGGTGTAATAATGATGTACTTAACGATCAGGAGTGGCTCATCTCATTAGAAGCATAAATCTTTCCCGTCTGCCTTCCTCCATGCTTTCGAATAGCTCGACGCATTCAGTCGAAATTATATTTTAACTTGGCTCACTTCACAAACAAACATCAATAGGTAATGTAGTAACGTTGTTGTTGAGAATAAAAAGGCAATACGTATATTTCCAAGGTAGAGGCTCAGGTACACGAGGGACACTTTCATCCATCTGAAAACAGTTGCTGCATATATAGCAGGGCTCTCTCTCTCTCTGTATTCTATTTCGATTTTTAACAGCTTCGAATCCTCTGACGGTGTAGTAATGCATACACCCAAAAATGCTATCCACTTCCGCTGCTCAAATTTCTCTGTGCAAGAGAGAGAGAGTTAGCAGGAAGGCGGAAACCTTACACTCTCGACAAGAGTGGAGCTTCTCGTTGAACAAGACCAACGAGGAAATGATCATCATGATATCATATTATTGCACTAGTTATGCTAACAAGAGAGTTAGACTTTGTGTCTATATGCTTGACTGCAATGCGCGTCGCATTTCTTTCAATTCAAAGAGCTAAAGTAGATGAATACAAAAATAAAATATGCATACCTATAGAATAGGGTGAGCGAACTTGTATTTCAATCTTTGAAAACTTTCAGCTATGGATCATAACTAGGATAAATGTTTACAAATTTATATAGACAAATCGATTGAGGTGATATGATCCACATATATACGTAATTGCTTGTCTTTAGGTGACTCTGTTGGAACGAGTTGTGTGTGTATCCAAGTCCCCAAGTGAGAGTCTCCTGTTTCGGTGGAGAGTTTTAGATTGTGAAACATTGATCGAGCTACACACATTGCATTAATATATATAATGATTAGTTATGTAGGGGGTAGATATAAAACACAAATTATGCATGTTTCTGCTCCCCTGCATCGGAGCGGTGGTAGTAAACGGGAGTATAAATATGACGATTGAGGCTGCGGCTTCAGGAGAGCTACCTTTTTTCATGATTTCTGCTCCGATACCGATCTAGGTAATGGTGTCTGTGATGTTGATGATTTTGATGGGAGCAAGTGTTGGAAGGAAGCTTCAGCAGCAAGAGGAAAATCGAGGAATTCTCGTAAAATAATCAATATACACACACTCGAAAATAAGGATTGATACTGGCAGTAATATTGTCGAGATGCTTCTTCCACCACTTTTTTCTCTCTCAAGCTGGAAATGGAAACTGCCAGAGAGAGAGAACTGGCTTATATACACGGTTGCCTTTCTTCCCCGGTGTGTCTGCTGCTGCTCTTCTCCAGCTTCTTGGCCTACTCCAGGAATCACACTTGCTCGAGTAATAGAACAAGTGCCACGAGGGAAAATGAGTCTGAGATATTAGGACACAACTTTTTTTCTTCCTCTGCCACGTTTTTATGATGGGGTCATATACCGTGTCTTAAGTACAAACTAGGCTGAATAAAAACCGTAGCATGCATGCGGCGTCTGAAAGTGTACAAGGCACACAGAGTACATATATGGCTTTCTCTTTTCCTCACTATATATCTGGTTGACTTGGTTGTTTTTGTCTGTTTGCTGGCGGTGGTGGTATAAATGCTACTTTCATCTTTTCTGTATTATACCCGCAAGTATGTAGTTCACATTTGTGCGGCTTCTCTCCTCTCTCCTCTTACTATTTTTCTTGATAAATAATCCATAAACACATAAATGTCTATGTTCCTTTTCTTCTGTTTTTGCCGCATGAATTTCCTCACAAATGAAATCCTTTTCCAGTTTTCTCTGAATCGAAACACAACTCGCTTCCATGTCTGAGGGGAGAAAAGTAAGTATCATAAGGCATCAGATGATAGTTTACTCTAACCTATACATCTCTCTTTTACTTTACTACACACACGCAGCTTTATGTATATACATTATTTGCGACAGCTTGCCCTATCATGCTTCTCCGCAACGAAACAATTCTGTACAGAAAACAACATTTTTTGCACCTTCACGCCATTTTCTTCCCGAATCACACTGGGAAATTTTTCGCTTCAATTGAGAACGAGAGAGAGAAAGAGAGAGATTTTTTGTCTTTCACATCATATTCACACTTTTCCCTGTGTATCTCTCTCTCTCTAGCTCTTCTCACAGAAGCACTTTCCCCAAGCACCCGCTCTCCTCCAGCCAGACAAGTAATGTGTCCACACATTCACAACGTCTATTACATTGAGAAGTGGCTTCACAAGGAGGAGGCAGCAGTATATGAGTATGTGCAGATGGAGGTGTTAAAGTAAACAAACGCGGTCTAACAACAGAGCACACTACACGTCCACCTTTCTTTTTTGGAGGAATGGAAGAGCTTCTCGCAATAGGAGAAAATCTTTCCTCGCTGCTGCTCCTTATCGCTCTTGGGCTTCTTCTCACTTCCACGTTTACGTAATGCGTAATAATAAAATGTTCCACGTACGTCTCCTCTTGTATCCTCTACACTTTTGTTGTTGTGCATTCCAACTGCCAACAACTACTTGCCGTAACTCTTTTTGGCATGTATAATGCTCCTCTGCGAGTAGCGAGAAGCTGGAGGAGAGCAGTGTGTGTATGTCTTGTTGTTGTTGTTGTTGTAGTAGTATAGTCATTGTTGTACGTTTGTATTATTGTAACCCCAGAAAAGGGACTCTTTTCTCAGAATATCACCTTTAGAAAAGTGTGGCAGAAAAGGAGTGTATTATATTGTGTAGGTGCCGGTGTTGTGTGAGCAGAGCACTACACTACACGAGAGAGAAAAAAAGGATGCCATGCATAAGTTGGTCAACTCAAATGGGCCTTTGAGACTTGATGTTAGAGTCTTCCACACACACAAAAGGGCTCTGTAGAGTTCTCTTCGGTTATATACACTCTTACTTTTCTTTTCGTCGTCGTCTTATAGAAGTCGTGTGGCTGTCGTCTCTTTCTTTCGCTCCAGCTCTGGTGTGCCTGTTTACTTATTCCTCACACAACCTCAAACTAGTATTCGGAGCAATGGGATGCGGTTTTGAGTACTTATAAACTTGAAAGTAATTCCAGTGAAGTATTCAACTCCCTTGTGTTCAGTCCAAGTAATATATATCTGAGATGTAACTTGAACCGGCAGAAGCGCTGGTACTTTTTCATGCGTTTTTTACAGCGCTTTTCGACTGTACATTTTTATGTTTATGTTGTGCTCGCATTGCATGCTTCGGAGCAAGATGTAAAATGTTATACATGCGTACCTCAAGTACATCCATTAAGTACCTTCCGTATTTATAATCAGGACAATCTTTTAGCAGCATCTTCTAGGGAAACTGGAGAGTCTTCGATGGGTATTGTTTGACGGTTGTCAGCTTTGTCCCGTCGTAACTTGTCATAGGATTATTAGGCGGTAAAAATACAGACAAGTTGTTTTCTCAGGGATATTACATTCAAGTAGTAGGATATCTCAACGATCAAACCAGAAGCTGAATTCTGAGTTTTTGAAAACTAAAGGTGACGGGACATGAGTTTGACATCCGAGTTTTTCTGAACTTTTAGAATCAATCGAGCAAGTAATTTATCATCGTCTTGAGCCACCACGCTGCCATGTTTCTCAGCCCACGGACATGAACACGCATATTAAAGTTGCTGTAATAATAGTAATCGTTCCCACCTCCAGTTGAAGGTGGAACGTAACACTCCAATTTCAACTGACTCCACTCTCCTCTTGCGGTTAAGGGCAAGCTCTCTTACTCTGGGTGGCTTCTCATTTTAATAGAACTTCAAAATGTTGTTGTTTGTTACAGAACAACAATAGCTTGAGACAAGGATGATGCATGTAAAGTAGAACATGAAGCTCATATATTAAAAAACTTGCCCTCTCTTACTCCAATTCTCCAAGATTTTTTTACGACTCATCATCATCCTGTAACATCATGAATGAAAATGGCTTGTAGCATTGGCCTGAGTACAAGTGGAACAATGAGGAATTACCAAGTTTTTTTAAAGGAATAAACTTGCCTCTGAGCCTCTCCTCCTTGTCAGATAGAATATATACAGAGAGATTCAGTAAAAGGGTTAATGTATGAATGTAGACTGAAACACCAAATACCTTTCGAAGGGAGAAAACACAAGCAACTTTTGACAGAGATATAAACATATGAGGATATGTCCCACTTACTTTTCTGGACAGTGGACAAGACTCGTCTCGATATGAAAAAGAAAGGATGGTGAGAACCGTTGAAGAATGTATTGTAAAGCCGTGTTTGCGATGGGAATCCAGTCCGCAGTGTCTACGCTTATATACAACTTCACAATCACCATGATCAAGAGGATGATTTAAGTTTTTATCTCCCCTGCTGACTCCAGAATAATTTCTGATTTCTTGTGTTCTTTTCACACTGGAGAATTCATGTTTAAAATTCTTGCGTACGTGTGCTGACTTGACTTGTGTGTGCTGCTACTGCTGCGAAATGGTAATCTACCCGTGTGCCCACTCTTACCTAGTTAAAAATTCTCATCCGGTTCGCAGTGGTGTGGTGGTGTTGGTATTGCTCCTTGCTGCCACTCTGTTACCACTGTCATTTACGACTAGCAACGTTAGCAAAAGAAAGCAGAACATTTCTTATTTCTCCGAATTCCCAACAAAAAAATGTGTCCAGATGTTTGATCCAAATAAAAGGAACTACCATCATCCCGCGTACATGGGCAACACTCAACACCGAACACCGCCACCGTTTGGCTACCATTCCATTACGTCCGTCCGAGTGGATCTGTGGATCTCTTTGCATTCCCCTTCTCTCTCTCTCTCTTTCTTATTTTGCGACAAACAAGTATCGAGAATGAGGTAAAGGTCTTGCTTGTTTTATATCCTTCTTTTTTTTACCTTCTCTCCAAGAGAATCCTCCTGAGAGCATGCTAACAAGCCCCAGTAAGCAAGCAACCCGGACGTGTGAGAGTGTGTATGTCAGTACGTATTAGGATGGTGGGGACTGTTGTGAGAGCTTTTGTGATGCTTTTCCCTGCTTCTTCTTCCCTTGATTGTACGTGCTTATACCATTTTCTTTAGACACCATCCACACTCTCACACAAGCAAGGTCTGCTGTGTGCTCCAGGAATCTCGTCATAAATTATGCATCAGATCGAAGATCCACACAGACATACAGAGAGAGAGAGAGAGAGAGAGAGAGAGAGAGAAGGAAGAAGAAGAAGAAAGGCGAAAAAAGAGAGGAGGCAAGAGCAGCATATCAGCATCTATCTCTCAACAAAGTAGCAAGCAAGCAACACCAGCAGTCAAGTAGTCACTCTTCAGTTCAGCTCAGACGTAATGGTAAGCTATCCACTGGAAGAGACTTTCTTGTCCATAATGCTGTAAGTATACTCGTGTAATACTACCGCTTCAAAGACAAATGTTCTTTTGTAGTTTTCTCCTACAACCAGAAGGATTCTCTCTGACAAACCGACCTGTCTTCTTGACTGTCTACCCGTGTCTGATCAACATTCTAACAACTGTCTTAAATAAAAATTGGGAGAGAAAAGAAAAAATCTGCTTTCAAAACGAGGTTTGATGCCATTTTTCAGAGGGATCGAGAGTGGCCTTGCCTATTCCCCTAGTGGCACGTACGGCGGGAGAGTGTAGGCGTTATTACAAAGGACAAGCGGGTGCATGTGCAATGAAATGGATTTCGCATTTCATTTAATCTGACACTAACGAAGATGTACACTATCTGGGTTTCCCCTGATATCTTTCGTACGTATAAGGCTAATTTTAGTTTGCATAATTGAGGAGGATCAAGATGGAATGCGTAATTGGATCAGATTCTTACCGGGTTTGTTGACAGAATAGAACTGCGTTAGGATGCACTTTCTTCGGAAGAAACTCGCTTCACAATCACTCCATTCGGTTCACCGTCCGATCTGAAATAAATTTTAAAAACATGGAGATGTTAAATTTATTTGTGAATTGGAGCAACACTTCTTATTTTATTAATGTAATGGACATGATCTAACGTATTCGAATGAAAAATCCTAATCCTATGAAACATTCAATAATGACAGTTTGAACACGATCATCTTTTCCATCAAATTTTTACTCGTCGACTAATTTTTTGCAGACATTTTTGAAAGTCGTTTTAACATGGATGACAGGATCGACGAAAAAGTATATATTCCACTTGGCGCAATTTCCCCTCTTGTGCCAAGTGTTTTTCGAGATCATCTCTAATCTGCATACGTGCCATGCGTGTTGTTATTACTAATTCTCATCTTCGCCTTTGTTCTGCGCACTGATGCTCTCGCTCCCACACAATCTTCTGCTTTCACTCAAAACAATGCCTCGAGCATTTACTCGTTTCCAATACCAGTGGAATAAAAGTGTTCAACCAGGAAGAACGTTTTCTCTGCTCTGCAGACCAAAAATTAAAATATAAACTCACACACTTGCTCGGTTCATTTTTTAGCGAATATCAAAGAGCTTGTAGAGAATACACCGAATGGTTGAAGGAAGCATATTCTTGAATTGTTTCTGTGCAAAGTCACTGTCTCCTATATATGCTGTTTCGTAGATAATCCTCTGACAAACACTCTTTTAGCTATTGAAAATGCTTTGAAAACTCTTTTCCATAGATTAAATATTCCAGTACCGGCTGAAACGGGTTGAACCGGAACCGGCTGAATGTGCCGTAGGAATATCTCTCTCTCTCTCTCTCTCTCTCTCTCTACGTAAGCTTTTCTCCAAGCATATTATTCTCTGAACGTTTTCATGGGTCTAGATAATTACGGTGCGGTTTTCCAGAGAAACTTGTTATTTTAACTTTTACTTGAATATTGAGCGAACTAAACCACCGAAATTACGCTTGATATCCCTCAAAACTCCTTACATAATTTCCACGCGTTCTCCTTCGTTTTTTTACCTCGGCTTGCACACACACGTACGCACCCTTTCTCCTCAAAGTTATATTTATCCCATTTGCTACTACTATTGCCTTTTTCTGAAGTTTATAGCGATGATGCGATGTAGAATTCTCTACACACACGCCCGCATGTTTTCCCTGTCTCTCTCTCTCTCTCTTCTTCCCAGTAAACGTAGAGAATGCAGTGAAAGAAAATACTTTTCGTAACGAGTGCACTGAAGCATTTTTAATTTTGTCCTGAAGCCACTTTTTCCATGTTTCTAATAAAATGTCAATGTTTCCTCCGCGTGTTTTCATAAGCGATGAGAGAGAAACACAGACGGGGAAGCTCTGCTCCTTCATAGTCAGTGTAGAAAAAGGAGCCCCTCAAGTCTCAAAGATTAATCCAACCAGAATCGAGTGGTTTTCCCTGTTTGTCGAATCACTCGTTGACTACTTGGGCGCCTCAATTTGGGGAAGAGTTTTACGCTTATTCACTATGCGCTCCTCATAACCGTATATACATACATAGTATGACTTCACGTGTGGGTGTAACAAAAGTTTAGATACAACACTTTTCCCAGGATTCGGAAGGTGCAGGCACCTAGGAGCCAGCAGTAACTCTGCCTCTATATTAGTTCATAAGAATTCAAAAGTTTCTTTACGCTCTTCCACGCACCAATAAACTGCACTGAAGTCTGTAATTCTTTATTATCCCAATACCGTGTTGAAGGGGACTGAAAGAGATTCTATGCGAAGCACATATATACCTGTACACTATGTACTTAAACTTATATACATCCCAGTATCCCACCAACTCTCATTTCTTAACTACTGCTGCTGCTGGAGCAGTAACAATAACTAACCTCTCCAAACTGCATTCTCTGTGCGTGTTCTCCACTTACTCAAGTAACACTATTACTGCACAGGTAAAATGACAGTTCAAGTCTTGGACAGATTTGAGTGGTGGCAAAGGAAAACTTTTCCACAAAATGTCACGGAGGTAGTAGCTATCACGCTCCGCTTCACAACACAGGATATTACAACCGAACAAAATCAAGTAAGAATGTTTTCATCAATCTGATGAATCTTTAGCGTTCAGAAAATGCCTACGTTGCATTATACCAAACCAAAGGACTTTATCAAAAGATTGTTGATCTCCACGTTTCTCGATAATTACAAGCAGAAATTTTACCAGAAAAGGATCCATTGTTGCCGATAAATGCGTTCAGATAGAAATAATCACAAACATGGAAAGTCATAATAACATATACGAGCACGAACGAGGAGTTTCATGCTTTCCCTAATGAATTTAGTCATGCATTAATTATACAATTTCTGCATAGTAAACCTCAAAAATATCGTGTGTGTATATGCTTATATATTTGAGTTGTTATAATTAAACTGATATTACTTTAAGCATTTAATTATAGGAGAACATTACGGACAAATAGTATTACTTTCAAATTCAAAAGAGAGCAGATGGGAATATCTATTTTTTATAAAAAGGCACACAGCAGGACTCATGCTGACATCAGTCAAGCTTCATGTATTCGATCAAACATGTTCGCCCACGTCAATCGCTGTATAAAGTACATCTGCGATGAACTGAAACTCAATAATACGATGCATAACAGAAGATTCCTTGTTTCTGTTTACTCTTCCTCCAAATCTTGTGACAGTCCTTCCATGCATAAAAACTAGGACTTGCTCTTACTTTCAACTCTTTTGAAAGTTCACATCTCTTCAAGGAAGTAACATTGATTGATGTTCAAGCAAAAAAATACGGTTGACTCGATGAATTTTTAAAAAAAAATTCTCCATGCTCTACACAGCTTTTGACTTGTACAAATCAGTATGCATTAGTAGGCAATCCCAGCAAAAGGATGTATTCATCTTGGTAACTCGACCATGACAGGAGAACGTCGACATATTCATAAGTTTTTTGGAGTTTGCTCTTGCTCTTCCCCAAGATAAAAAATGCATGATCAGCCGAATGTGAAAGTAGATGCATAACAACATCTCTCTCTCTCGCTCTCTCAGGGAAAAAAAATCTCTGACTTGAAGCAAGTCTCTCGTCAATGTCTCCGTTATTTATGCTTAAAACACGGAACCTCATCCGTGGAATGGAACCCTTCAATTCTCAAAATGCAAAAGAGGAAAAAACGACAAGTACTCTGATGCTGCTACGTCTCTCTTGTGAAGAATGGGATGTGGAGGTGCTTCCAACGATGAATGCGTGTTGTTTGCCCTCGTGTCGCTCACTTGGCTCTGAAGCAAATATCTTTAGGCAGAAAGAGAGTCGTGAAGTGCTTATTACCTATTCCTTCACAACCACGCAATCAAGTCTCCCAACGCAGCTGTCATTCTTCATTATGACTATTCAAGAGAATTTCTAATTTTATTCGTTAAAATTATATCCATGTTTTTGTAGTTTTCCTTCAAACAACCAAATACAATAGATATACGCTTCCATACATTCATACTGCCTATACATAAAAATGTACATATGCAGCAAAGAGACTTTATGCTTCAAAAGAAAAACGGTCTTTGGAACTTCTTTTTTTGAGTAGTCAGCAGAAGTTGAAAACGTGTAATTTATTGTTCCTCTAACCTCATTGTTCAGACTGAGAAGTGTATCTTTTGAAATTTTCAATCATTTTAAGGGTATTTACAAACTCATACATTTCGTTGTTCACGGAATACGAGTATCATCGCAAACAAGCAGAGAGCCAAAGAACCTTTCACAAAGAATTTCTACACTAAAAATTCAAAAGTGCATGGTCCATAAGTTTTCAATTATTAACTTCCAATGTGGAACGGTTTTTTGTGGGAGGTTTTCATGAATTCTCACAACGTTCTAAAGGCTATTGTGGATATTTTTCCAATGTACAACTGCACTTAAATTATGATTATGTAATTGTGACCCTTTCTATAAGGGTATTATTCATTCTCAACGTTCTCATATACACTTTATAAAGATGTTGGAAGTTGGAACTTTACGATACCTTAACTTTTTTCAAAAACAACTACAACACCTACCTGAAGGTCCATATATACAATACATACGACAACGAGAAAAATCCATAAATCTTTCGAAGTGTTCACCAGAGCACCTTTACCATGAGAAATCTGCTCAAGATGCCAACAAGGAGCATTAATTTAAATAAACAGCGATTTAAAGCAAAATATTATTTCAGAGCTTCAGACTAAGCTATTTTGTTTCATCTAAACACGCTCCAAGCTCCAGGAAAATATAGCTGAGAAACGTAGGTTTCTCCAAGAATAAGTGACTCATCAATATTTAAATGACTCGATGCACAATGGCCCATACTGCCTGCGTCCATACGCACATTATAAAAAATATTGAATGGATTATCCTGGGCTTCGTTTCTCTTTCAGCTTGTGCGTTAAAAGTGGAAACATTCCGATGCAACCAAGCCTGAAGCAATTTCTCGTTCACTTTTGAGCGGGTACCGGGGGAAAGTAAATCAAGCATGTGTGCAGACCAGTAAAAGACGAGCATCTAAATAAATGCAGATGCATTTTAATACAAACTCTCTCGTATTCCGAAGCCAAGCATTCATGAAGTAGAATGCATGCTACCTAGTAATTTAATGAAAAATTCATAAATGTAGCATATTGAAGATGCGGGTGCATTTTATGCGCGTTATTGCGTATAAAATGCGTCTTGCGTCCACATAGTCAAAGCCGCTTTAGGTATTAAGCGATATTTTCGAGGCGTATTATATTCCACAGGAGGTAGTTTAAACTGTGCTGTTACCTGAAGCCAAAGTCAAAAGTGTAATGTGCGTATAGTTTCTCTTTTCCGTAAAACTGTTTCAGAACCGATTATTTGCATTATTTAGCCTCTAAAATTGCATAACATTTCAAGCTGTGTGTATAGAGAGCTTCCATGTTGCCTGATGGTGGTTGCATATCCACGTGCTCACACACACGTTAACCAGGATGGCAAGAGAAATACTAATTTTTGCATTGTAAAATTGATGATGGCAGGGTGGCACGGGTTAACCTCGCAGTATGTGTCATGAAAAAAAACTGTGGGAAAAAATGCGAAGGAAACGTGAGTGCATGAGTACAAATGCTCATATAGCCAATATGGTTCAGGGGAAACTGACGACTTAAGTTCAACACGACAAGCATAAATATGCATAGGATTTTGAGACCGTCTAGTCAGCGGATAACTCTCGAGGTTCTTACGCTTGCCTCGTCGTCATACAAGAAGCCATTTCCAACTGGTTGATTTTTTCTCCTATTTTCAACCCTAATGCTTTCTTCTCTTTGTACACCTCCAAGGGAAAATACTGTTTAAAGTTTAAAACTTTTCAACTTGTCCAAAAAAAATTTACTTTTTTCGAATTCAAACAGTTTTCCACTTGGAAAGCCTAAGAGAAGAATCAAGATATTGATGCTTCTACATGTGCTAGCAGCAAAAGGACAGCGTATCACACAGAGCTTGAAGATAAATGCTAAGAGGAAAAGGTGTCTTCACATGTGCAGATGTTATTACTCCACATGTATGTGCTTTAGCTATAAGAGGACAAGAAGACAAACAGCGTTGAAGCATTTGAAACGCCTTATATCAAGAAAGAAGCAAAAATTTGGACGTTGAAGAAGATGGAACAAGTCAAAAGTGAAGTCCGGATACCATAAAATTCATCTTGTTAGCTCAAGGAATCTTTTTTCTCAAGTTACATAATGCACTAGGTTCGTCGTGCACTGGATATGCTCACTCCGGAAAAAGGACCTGAACTCGTTTAGTGCATGCATATTCCAAAGATTCCTTCAAGAGAGAAAAAAAGAGTCCACAGTCAATACGCTTTATGACCAAAGAGATACAAGACGAGAGGACGCATACTTTGCATGCATGCCAACAGTCAGAGGAAGAATCTTTACTGCTTTGCCTCAAAAAAGGAACAAGTGGAAGAAGGTGAAACATGTGAACGTTGTGAATCATCTGGATATGGTGCTCTATACTGATATAAGATGAGCAAAATGGGGAATTTTATATGAGTTCGCCTCGTATGTATGTTTCTAGTCAACTCCGACTTCTTTACTCTGGAATTTACCTCAATTTTTAAAAAGTCTACTTTTTCTCTCGTCTTTTCCAGTCCCTTCCAAGTGTTTGCTCTCTGATCTGCTCCTCATTCAAATTTTAGATTTCAATCCCTTCCTCTTTCCTCATCTCCTTGTGCATATGTACACACTCAAAGTTTACATTTATAACAAAGGGAACAGCAGGAGGAAGCAGGAGAAGAAGAAAAAGGTTCTTGGGCTGGAAAAAGGGAATGTATATCTGCTGAACTGAAGGTGTATGCGAGTTTAATGCTTCACAGGTAGTCTCTTTGTCAATGTCCAATGATTCCACTTTCGCGTTCACAGGGAAAACGGAGTCTTTTGAATACCCGAAACTTTGGTAGACGGGATGCGTAAAAGTATATGTGTTCAACAAAAAGCAGTGTGCTACTCGCTCTCCCAACTAGTTACGCTGTTTTCTTAAAAAAAGAAGAAGCGTAAGTACGAGTTACGAGAATGAACATCAACGATGAGCAAACAAAGAGGCACAATTTTCCCTTGGATATATAAGGCCATTACGTCAGTCAACAATTGTATTCTACAAGCTCAAGCACCAAATAATTCATGTAGCTTACTTGATGACTATGTGGAAGGAGAGAGAGAGAGAGAATATAAGTCCCTACTTATGTCAAGTACAAATATATGTTGGGAAACATCCATTCAACAATGATATATTTCCAGCTAGTAACTATACACATGTATATTTATACCTACACGCATCTTGATATATCCCCTTTCTCTTCCTGGTTCCTTTTCAGCTTTGCTGTCTCATCTCAATCTCAGCACCTTCACACGTACACATACTTACACGCAAGCAATTTTAAACCTCTATAGGTATATCTCATCTGTAATTGTAAAACGGGAGATGTATGGAGGAGAGAGAGAAACAAGAGTTTTTAATATCACATGAGGAGATTTTTATTTGTGAAAAAGCTATATATATACGTAGTCTATGTACAAAAGGGTGAGCCATGAGCTGAGCACTCAAACCATGCCTGCCATGCCTTTACGATGCAACAGCAGCTCCGACTTGGCTAGTTAGTTTCTTCTGACACTGAAAATTACCTAGCCCACTACGTGCCCTACATGGAGGCACTTTAGCTGTACCTCTGAATCATGAATAATGGCTTACTTTGTACGTCTTGGCATAGAGGAAGGTAAGGAAAGGTTAGTTTTCTAGTTGCGAAGAAGAAGTCGCCTTTCATGTCATATCTATATAATGTGGGCCTATATGTATTTAGCTTCCCATAGTAGAATAGGTACTCTGCTAAACTTTCCGATAAACTTTTGTACAGAAGGCTGTAAAGAAGGCGAGAGAGGACCTTGCTCACCTAAAGAGAGTAGTATGAGCTCTTGAAGTAGTAACAACTCTCAGAGACAATCACAATAATAATGGTCTCTCTGCTCGCCTCTCTCTCTCTCTTCTCCCGAAACATTCATGCACTTTACTCCACACGTAATGTAAAGTACATATCCTCCTGTAGCTTTCGTTTGTTCAAAGAGGACTTGTGTAGTGAGTGAGGGATCAGGAATAAATAGATATTATGAGAAAAAAGGTACTCCAGAGGAAAACGAACACAGCTGGACAACATAATATATTGAAATGTGTGTGTGTGTACAACAGAGAAAAAGCAATCGTCTGAGAGGTATATTTCCCTGTTAAGAGCATCCCAATATTAAACTCAAGAAGGAGCGTATCCATTTTTTGTCTTGTTCACAAGATCATTTCTACTTAAGATATAAAGACGATAAAATTTTTTTAGCCACATAACACGAAAGATGTGTATGACCCCATGAATTTTCGTATGGCTTTTTTTATCTGCGGAAAAAGCCAAGTGAAGAGTTGTTAATATTTGCTTTAGAGAAGGGAACCCATATGGGTGAAATGTAATATCGATTATTTTTCCTTTTCTTGACTCTTTTATTTTTTAAGAATAAAGCCAAAAAGCAATTTATCGTTATTGTACTGGCACACACAATTTTAAAATAGCACTAAAGCAAGTGTACCTCAGTTTCAGTTTACACTGGATATTTTATTGTTAACCCACTCTCTAGAAAAATATTACCGAGTGTGGACATAAATTCAGAGGAAATTGGAGTTTTTTTGGCTTGATGTTAATCGAGGATAAAAAGAATGGAACATTTAAAGGAAACATTTTGTAAGGCACTCGACTCATCATGAGAGTAAAAATCAATGAGTTTCTTTTATGTAATTTTCCTATTTTTCTGTTGATGATTCCCTCCAAGTATAAAATTATGATGATCAATCTTCCCATTGCACCACTTCGTGCGAGCCAGCAGATGAACTTATGTGTGCGTATTGGCAGGTATACTCCCTCCTGATGCTTCCATAATGACACCATGTACATCAAATGAACATGAATTTTAGAACAAGAATTTTTCCATCAACAAACCATTTCCTTCTACTTTCAATTTGCTAGGAAAAGAGGGTACTCTCCTGCTG
Organism: Heteromurus nitidus; assembly: GCA_034687055.1. Classification (NCBI taxonomy): domain Eukaryota; kingdom Metazoa; phylum Arthropoda; class Collembola; order Entomobryomorpha; family Entomobryidae; genus Heteromurus; species Heteromurus nitidus. The sequence continues at coordinate 41,560 of JAQFZW010000096.1, read as the reverse complement.
CAGAAACTCTACGTAAAACGTAAGTATATGCATTATTGTATTATGATGTTGGACAAAAAAAGAAGGAAAAAAGAGTTTCTGCTTTGCGTGGAACACAAAAATGCTGGAGAAAATGCATGCATACCTAAATAATAATTTTTTGCATCTGCTCTTGTATTGTAGTTACAAAACTACACAACTCATGCGTGTACCTTGAAAGAGACCGAGACTGAAAGTTTCAGGTTAGTTCAGACAAAACATAAAACGTACAGAGTTTTTTTGATGAAGTAGCAACCAGTTTTCTGGACGAAAATTAATAGATTCCGTACTCCTGGTACTCCCCACGAGGAGCGGAGAAGTTTGCATGTCCTTTTTGTTGTTGAGAGTTGATGAAGGTCGGCTACTGCACCTCACAAAAGCAAAAAAAACTTTTATAGCATTAATTTGCCCACTTTTCCCCCTTAATTATCTTCGTTGTAACATTCTCCATTGCTGGAAAACTGGGTGCTTCTTCTCCACTAGTTTCAGTGGGAAAGGGAAAAACGTGGCATGTGAACAAAAGACCAGCAATCTTGTTTTTTTCTTTTAACGAATTCTTTTTTGCTTTCGGTTTATTTTTTGCGTTACAAAATAAAAATGTTCGTTCACTAAATACAATTCATGACGGTAGGTGTAAAAGTGTTCAGCTTAGTACGATTAGGAGAAGAAACAAAGGGCTAAAGTGACTTGGGTGCAGCTGCTTTGAAAACTCCCAGCAATTAAACAAAATAACAGATTCATAAAGTAAGAGATGGATTAGAAGGAATGACAAGTTTTTTATGAAGTCTCGAATACTCGACAGTTGGAAAAACAAGAAACAAACACAAAATAAAGCAATTATGTTTCATATTTTTCACTTTTAAATGCGTATTTACACTACGCACTGACAGGAGATTTGATCGTTTAAAAGCAATTATTGCTACTTAATTGACACTGTAAAGATTCTGATGTGAAATTTAATCACGGAATACGAAAAGTATATTTCAAAATTAACAATGCAATGTCCCCCGGTGATTGGGAACTTTTTCAAGTGGGTAAAGGCAATATACATTTTTTGTGATGAAAATTGCTTTGATCTCAAAGGCATTCAAACAAAATTTAATGATATATCGAGATTTAGTATGAGTTTGCTATGAAGCATGCATGTAAGCCTGCACCATCCACATTTTTCTCATAATTCAGGAATCGTGGATGTCATTCAAGAGAGAGACTAGCGTGATTCGCTCATCCGAGCTGAAAACCCCGAGCTCATTATCAGCCTTATTTCGTTCCACTCGACGCAACATGCGTACTTTACATGGCGCACTACACATACCCAAGTACCACTTGAACATCTTGGCAGTTTTGGAAAATAGGCAGGCTGGAAGGGATTGTCAGACGAGGAATATGATGTGCATGCAATCCAATGCGCCGCACATTGTAAGGGCAGAAATAATTAGGGATTTTTTTGATGTCCTCCCCCAAAGTACAACCATATTTCTAAAGAAATCGTGTAGGTACTTCAATTGAGTGAATAATTCGGAGAATTGTGTGGTTGCCATTATGTGGGTGTACAGTGTACAGTGTACTACGACGACAAATATTGTGTGATTTTTTCCCATCGCACCTTTCCTTTTCAAATTGAATCAATTTCGACAAAAAAAACTTTTTAGGAACATGGGTACCGCCTTTTAGACGACAGCGATTTATTCGTTCGTTCGATTTTTTCCATGACGGAGATTTCACATTATTTTTTAGGTTTACATGTGCTTGCACCACACACCTACACATCTGGCTAAAATACAAGAATGAAGAAATTCGATTCGATCAACGATGACAGCTCAGCACATCAAATTTCAGAGAGCCTTGGACTTGAACCTTTTTTTCACATGTGCTGATTAGACCCTTAATTCACTTCTTTGCTCCAGAAAGATGCATTGTCTAGCTCGTTAAGTTGCATCGGGTTTCAAAGCAAGGGATTCCGTTCACATTCACATCATCAACCTTTTTCAAATATAAAAACTTTGTATGAACGCAAAGCATCACTAATGACGGCTTTCAGCACCCTGGCCAACCCCCACTTCAATATGAATAGAATGGGAAAGTGAAGTGGCATCACAAGGAGCATATTCGACATCAACCTCACCACAGATCACATCACACCACGGCTACATCTGATAACCACTCAAGGATACTAGGATACATCCGCACACGCTCTCACATGAACATGATTTTTTTCCAGTAAGAAATTTCATTTTTTCAAGAAAGTTTCCTTTACACATTCTTGGAAACACAGCCCACAGCGGCGTTTGTAATCCAGATGACAAACAGGCGACGACGCAACTCAAGAAAGGTACACGCTTACATACATCGGTAATCATGGTTCGGTAAACGTTTACACAAGAAAGAAGACAGTATCCTCTAGCGCATTTTTCATTCTTGGCGACATGCCTGCTGACAATGCGACGAGGAGAAGTTCATGAAGCGGATTTTGACATTTGCCGACAGCATCTCTACAACATACTTAATACTAATGAGCTCTCCTCAATCCCAACACTACAGTTTGCATGTCTGATAATCTACGCAGAGGAAATGTAGCGTGATCATGATATGCTCATGCTTGCATGTACCTTCGAATTCAAGTTTCTCCACATTTGCTCGCAATTTCTGATATTACTGTAATTGAAATGAGACAGGGAAACACCTATTTACTATCTGTTAAGTTAAAAGTCATAGTCGTACATGATACGAAATGAAAAATGCAACGATGACACGAATCGAATTTCCATACCATGACTCCATCGTATTTCATGTGCATAGCGTATATAATGTGAAAGTAAATGAAGACTGGAGCTTACACGAGTTTACATAAATGGAAGGGAGGAGGAGAGGATGAGACTGCTGGATCGCCTCGCTCTCTGGATATGGTTAAAATGGATATCTGATACAGAGCGCAGCGGGAAATGGAACATATCATTATTACATGAGAAAAATCCTGAATCATCGCCCTCAGCTTCGAATTCCGCTATGTCATCCTCATCCACTGGAAACACGCAGCGAGTACAAGGATTCTATTTTTTTGTTCAGAGACGACTCTCTCCTCTGGAATCAGGAAAAATGATTTGGTTGTTGGTGCTATTGTGATATGGAACAAGTAAGATATCATAACGCACCAAGCAATAATAATATCCCGATTCTAGGCAAGCCGAGATGAAATCACAGAAAAAAATGTTCATGGCGAATGTTCTTATTCGTAATCAGATGGGAGAGAAGAACACAGGTTTTACAAATCTATTATGAGGGAACATATATATTGTAGGGCTGCGCATGAACATAATATCGTAGAACAGCTTGACAAAAACTCAATTTATTTTTATAAAATTCTGTTGCTTGATGGGATACGCTGTCAGAAGCTCTTTTATGTACTTAGTTTTAGGAGTGCTGAGCACAGTCTAGAAAAATGAGGACGTTCCTGTTGATTCTCTCTCTGATAATACGAAGTCTTATGAGTTCATCTCAATGTGTCACCATCTAAAAAAAACTCTTGCTTTCTGGTCAGTATGGAAGACATGAGACACTTATTCGTTAATAAATTCATCAGAAAACGACACTGCCGACGGTAGTATTTTTCCTCGAAGGGCTTGTGGGCCTCCTCGAGACATCACAACTTTCATAATGTGGATCAATAGCACAAGTCATTTGTACGTATGGAGAAAATGAGCATCTTGTTGAAGCACAAATGTGCACTAAACGAACCCACGTTCTTGTAGTCTCCTGTTAGAAGAGCTGCTTCCAGCCCTTCATTCTTTAAAGAAAAGTAGTGTCGCTCATTAGGGAGTCCGTGATGTCCCATAACCGGAAGGCAAGTAATAAAGGAGCCATCCTTGTTGATGTCATTTCGTCTTCTAATGCATACTAAAGGGTAAAAAATCATGAGTGTCTCTCCCTAACTACAAGTGCAGCAACCTCCGTCGCAAAAAAAAAATTCGTAAAGCATATATTAGCACATCGCATTTCAGCACAGATAAAAGCATGTGTCTGAGTGCACAATTGTGTAAAGTTGACAAAGCGGAATATAGGAGAAAGTGTGCGAGAGAGAGAGAGCGGCATGGTATAACTTACATAAACGTAGGTATATTGCATTAGCAAGGTTCTCTCTCTCTCTCACAGACAACAGGAGAACCACAAATCCATTACTATTACGATTATGATGAGTATTACTATTATTGTGATACATTCATGAGAAAAACGGACATCCTCCTCTATTTATGTATGTACTATGAATATACCCCACAATTCCCCTTTGACTACGTTTTCACGGGAAAAAAGTCGTCTAAAAGTTGATGATAGAATATATGTGCTACGCTTACATTGTATAAATATTACGTATTACTTTATAAGATTACTTTAACCTTAAGGCTTACTTGCAAAAAACGGCGTAGTTCCAGTTCCTCTATAAGACTGTAAGCAGTGCGTTAAACACAGCTCTCAAAGCGTGAGTGTCGTGTAAGAGTGCGGTGAAAATAACATCGAAAAAAGTAGACGTTTTGAGGGAGAATAAGGCTAGCTCCGTCCATTCATCTCATTTTCTACGGAAAAAACGTAACGACAAAGTGGAACTGCCGGTAGATGTGCAGCATCCAGCCTTTTTTCCTCGCTCCTCTCTCGCTGGCTCTTGTATACTCCGCTCTCGTTCTGAAAAAAAAACGATTCAAGGAACAACATGAGTGAGTGAACCTTCGAATGAAAATTGCAGGAAGAAGGAAAGAGCACATAACATGATGAAATGCTACACATAAACATGGGCACTGTGCTACTGGGGGGTTTTTTCTCTCTGTTGTGGTAGATAGTGGATCTCGCTCAAGTAATAATAGTAATATCAAATAGCATCCGTCCTATTGCTTGTCATCATGTCATATATTATGATATGGCGCTTCATGACGCACTGATGATAATGTGGCGATCGCAGGAGAGAAGTGCAAGAAACATGTACATATGTACATATTCCTATATTCCCGTGTACTATATTTTCCATTTCCATTTTCGTTTCCTCAATTCGCTCCTGTTATTACTGGAAATGCCGATGAGAATTCGAGGAACAAAAAAAGGAGCTTTAGCCTTGTCCGCCGTCCTCATATATCTTCCAGCATAATGTCCTATAAACAATATACGATCTATTTATTATGTAAAAGACCTCGTTGCTTTCACAGCGAATGCCTACCACAAATTTGCCTTTGATGTTGAGAAGGAAGAAAGAAGTGGCAGTAGCGGAGTAGGAGTAGCATCGTTTTTCCTCCTCACCCTCCATCATCAATATTTTCCCTTATTACTCCACATTATTTATCTTTCCGATATTGTGTGAGTGTTGCTCTGTATACTTACTCTATATTCACTTTTTTATTTTTCCTGTATGACAACAGGAAGAGAAAGGATGGAGGATGAGAGAGAGAGAGCAGAGAGAAATTCAGTTGCTCATGTCCCATTGCACCAGTTTCTCTTTTGTAAAATTATTATTATGATCCCTACAGTGCACCTGTGTACTACTACGCTTCCCACACCCACTCCACAGCAGCAGAGGCAGTTGAGGCAGGCGGGTATGTGTTCTACACAAGAACAGAGAAACCATAGACATGAAGAAGCGTAGTTTTCAGAGACACAGAAGAGAAAATATAGAGAGAGATGGAGATCACAAGTTGTGTTGTTCCATGTCCTCGTCCTCCCTGTCTACAGCAGGGTTTTAGTCATACGGAGAGCACGGAAAAGAAGAGCACAAGGTCTGTGAGAGTCTGTGAGCTCTTGTTTTATACATCACAAAAGCTATCTCATATTTTAAGCAGCACATTTTACTGGCTCTTGCATGCGTGGCTGCTCCTGAATTTAAATGCATATAATACAAAAGGTGACAGGATCAGGAGCGACCTGGTCGCATTTCCATTTCCTCACGACGACGACGACAATGCAAAAAAACCTTATGGACCATGGAAAACGATACGACACGATAATACTCCAGGACACTTTTATGCTCTTTTTTAAGGTGATATAGTTGAAGAAGAAAGGAGGACCTTGGCTGGAACATGATACATGTATATTTTGTACATATCTACATTTTTTTATAAATAGCAACACCACGTTTCCCATCAAATACAGGCGTCGTTTTTAACCGAGGTTATAGCTCTGTGCAGCGGATCGACCTAAATTTCATCATCATACGATTTGCAAAAAAGGGGAAAGAGCGCTTGTGGCCCTAGTGCTTGTAAACCAACGACGGGATAAAGAGGAAAGAGCATTTGCCCTTCTTTTCCTCTGTGAGAAAATCCAACAAAGGGGACACTTCATGCCCACACACTTAGAAGAGATACCTACACACCTACATCCATGCTGGAGACATACATGCACAAAGAATATATATTTACTCTCAAAAGTTATGTTCAATGAATGGGGTCTCTCTCCCAGTAGTGCACTGTCTTCCTTTCGCCTTTCTTGCTTGGTGACTTCATTGTCACTTGGGGTATCACAGTGAACCGAGCAGTTAGTCACTCAAAGACATGCCTTGGTATTTTCGTAAGTTGCAGCAGCAGCACGAGAATCCATGGTAGAACACAAAACCCAGAGCTTCCATTCCGGAGTCTGGAGAGAAATGTACACAGCGACTATTTTGCATCACAGATATTCTCCCTGCGAAGAGTAAGTGGAACAAGTGTAAAGCAAACTTGAGCTGATAGTGATGCCACTCTCTCTCTCTCCTTTCCTTTCTTTCTCTCTGTCTGGGTTTCTGATAGAAGGAAAGTCGTCGTACTCGTAGCACAACATACACACCCGAAGCAACATAGTGTGCGAATATAATATAGCCTATTTGAAGTTCGTAAGTTGTGCGCTGAGGAGAAAGAGTGTACACATGTAATGCATATGTGTGTGGCTGAATGAATCGAATATGTATCCTCATTCAAAGAGTGGAAGAGAGAAAAGATCCTTTTCTCCGATTACTACTTCTGCCACTGGCTCCTCTTCCGTCCCAGTGCCAAAAGCTATAACCGTATTTCTCCTTTCGTTTGGAATCTTCTTTTTTTGTTCTGTTGGAATAGGGAAATGTGAAAATATGACATGGATTTTACTTTTCCATTGCAATGCAGATATAAATGAGGAATATAAAATTGATAGTGATGGCTCTTATATATGTTGCAGGCATATATACACAAACCAATACTCACGCAGCAAGTCGAAGGGAAGAAACTACTTTAAATTCCATTGTACCAGATGACAACGCATTTATATACCCATTCAATAAAGAAAATGGTAGGTACACCCCCCAAAAATACATGTATTCGAGTGGAATGTAAGCCAGCTGGGAAAAATTTAGTAATGCGTTTCACAATGCAAATCGCTCTAATAAGAATCACATTTTGTATCAAAACGACATGAAAATATCAGACGAAAGCATGCATATTTTTTCTCTCTCTCGTTCACTTCCAGACTCCGTCTTCCTTTCCGTCTTGTGGCTGCGTTCTTAAGAGGAGAGAGGAATCAAGAGCTTGTTAGACTGAAGGAAAGCATTGGTTGGAAACGGCTGATTTCACCATCAGCACAGAGAGCCGTTCTATACTCCCTTTGCAGGCATGATACTCTCCGTTTCCTCTTCTTCTCTTGTGTCATATGTGCGTGAGTATTCTTTGTAAGAGAATGCAAATCTCGTGAGGTTTTTACAACTGAACGCCAGTAGTAAAGGATGTGAATGTGAAGAAAAGCAAGGCAAGAATTTGTGTGCTTGCTTGAGGAAGGGAAAATATCACATCTGACAGGGTTGTGACACGTCAACTTATGTCATGGCTCTACCATGTCCCAAGCTGACATCCTTCCACTATGTCTTCATCCATGGAGCAAGCGTTGTTGTGTGAGCGAATATGCGTTTTCCATTTTCCTACTGCGTAAAACTATTCCTTCTTTTCCTTTTGTTTTCAATGCACATTATGATTGTGAGTGAGAGGGAGTTTTGTGTTCTCTTTTACTTTTATCCATTTCGATTTTCTCAACTGCACCCACTGAAAAAAGATTCATATATATATTGCAGAACTATATTCTTGGTGAAAGCAAGGATAATATCTAGGTTTTTTTTGGCGTGGATATATTTTTTGTCGCTCCTCGAGCTACTTGAGAGATAATAACAATTTTTTACGCTTTTTGTCTTTGATATATTTCATGCCCTACACTCGGCACTAGTTATACTTATGACACAATGTTGGTACACGTTTCCTTTCTCTTTACGGTTTGAACTTAATGAAATTCCTAAAAGGAAACGTGCAATCCCATCCCTTGTCATTATTTTTTTTCTCCCAACTCGTATTCCATATATATACAAGGCCATTCTTGAATCCGCAGCTAAAGGAGCATATAATGGGAGTAATGTAGTTTCCAGAGTTGTCCACTCCCATTGTTTTCCCCACATATATGCTTACATAATATATTATATGAGTTTTCTGCATTGCCTCTGCTCTGCTGTACGATTTTGGTTTGGTGGGTTTTTTGTATGCATGCAATGGTGAAAGCAAAGCACGACACGGGCCAGCACATGGGATTCGGCTTTCTGCAATCTGTCTTTCTTTCATCCCACTTTTGACATGCAGAAATGGAGCTGGTGAAAGGAATGGCGAAATGTAGCCAGATGACTGTATATAAGAAAAGAGAGTGAAGGGACTTGCGAGGACGCGACCAGACTACCAAAATATTCCCTTGCCATTTCAAATGACTGAAGATGAAAAGGAAAAGAGTGAGGAGTGGAGGTCATGAGAGGATTCTGTTTGTGTCCGTGTGCAGCGAGAAATTCACGAGAATTGTCTGACGAGCATGGGGAAAGCATGCTTATCTAGATACAAGTACTACTGTACTTTGTACTCACGCTGTATATCTGTAGCCAGAGATTGCAACATTTTTTTCTATCAGAAGTTTTCCCCCAAAAAAATTATTGCACCAATTACAGGCTTCCTTCCTGTTTGCCCAAAATGCACATTTTCGCCCGGAGTGAACCACTCTGTATCAGAAGATTTGTGCCATATTCTCAACACGCTCTCGTCGGAAGTTGAAATCTGAGTGTGGTGTGGTCTTCGCAATCAGAAATTGTGAGGAAGACGAACATGCAACCATGTAACACGCTTTACGATTTTATATCACAAGCACATCCAACGTTGAGAAATAGAAAAAAAGAGGACAAGTATCATTAAGAAGGCAATCTTGCAAGTGTAAACTCTTGTTAACGTTGGCGTCTCAGTTACTTACGAAAATATAACTATGTACTTTCGAGTATTTCCCATTTATTCGCGGCAAAAACACACTTAAGAAAACTGCATTTGGAGGACTTATCTTTGTTCCTGATCGGGAGGAAAAGAGGAAACCTTAATAACTCATAAATATCATGATAATCACAATAACAGCAGGAGCAACGGAAAAACCTTCTCGATTTGGCAAGCGCAATGGAAAATCCCTCCTTGAAACTGTTTATCTACAATTTCACAACTGGCTTGCTAGACCATTTTTTTCCTCTCGAAAAACCTAACAGTCGACATTCATAGACATTTTGGCTTATATATTTTTATTACAGGTACATATAAATGTACATATATATACTTCTGTGCATTTGGGAGAAAGCAGAATGCACTCCGTGTGTATAGCACAAAGAAATATTTGGTTTTTGACAATGAAGTAAGAAAATAGTAGGAAAGCATGTTGCATCCAAAAGCCGTTCTTTCGCCTGCATCTCCTTCTCGAAAAAAGTAAAAGTAAAGTCGAAAGCCAGTCATACTTTCTCTCTTCCTTCGCGAAGAAGAAGAGGATTGAGCCGACGATAAGAGGGAAAAGGGGAAAAGAAGACAAGTAAAAGAAAGTAGAGGTAAGGGAGAGAGAGAAAGAATGAAATACACAAGGAGACAGATCGAAAAAAGGCTGGAGCAAGCCACTGCCAAAAAACTGAGTCAAAGAAAATCTTGTGTGGCTGTATTAAACCAACATATTGTCCGGATTCCCCGTTGTTACATTTTCCTTACGTTTATATTATGTGCCTTATTACATGCACATCGACTCACTTATAATAAGGCGAGAGGAGAGCACCGTACGAACGACGAAGGGATAAAAACCGTGAGAGAGGAAAAACAAGAAGAAATATGTACGAATGTAGTTGTAGAAGTTGTAGTAGCAAACCCATAGAATGGAAAAAACTTTTAGTTGAGAAGGACTTTATACATTCCACATCTTCTCCTACACATTTTTTTCTCCTCTCCTTCCTTTTCTTCCCTTTTCCTTCTTTCGTATACTTAAAAAACCAGACTGACGACGAAACTACCATCACCAACATTGCATAGCGTTCGGTGACTACTACTACAACTCCGGCTTATTTCTTCTTCTTTTTTTGGCAGCAGTGCTTCCTGAAACTGCTCACCACTCTTCTCTGCACAAACGGATTTTCTAGAGGAACCACACATTTTCGTTTTCGATTTTCATACAGAGAACTGCGTGAATGCACCCTCACTTTGGTGGTGGGGGTTCAACCAGCAACATATTGTATAGTGAAACGGAAGAAGCTATGGAATGAAAAAAAAATGCTGCGTAAATTTTGTCTATTTTTTGTTGGCTCGTAGAGGAAAAAAAAACTTTCCCCTGTTTGTGCATATGGCAGTTGGAGGAAGACTGTGTAAGCAAACAACATAAGGAGAAAGAAACAAATAAGAAAGCATTTTTCAGACCACAACTAGCAATTTTCATTTCATTCTCGCCGACCAGAACATTATTCGTATAGTGAGAGAGTGGCATGCATTTTGGTATTAAATACAGCATGCATAAAACCCTCTTCCAGGCCCACTCGACGGATGAAAGATACGGACAGTAACTTTCAAACTTGTGCTTAAGAAAACTAGCTGGTGTACTATATCAATATAGGTACTAGATGTATGTTCCAACAATTTTAGGACACTAACGGGATACAGCCTTCCCGAGGAAGAGTGAAACAGTTTTTTGGGTATTATCATATGGAGAAAGAAGAGAGAGACAATACTTTGAATGTGTTCTTATTGTCCAGCCTCGTGTATGTACTAGTTGGTCCTTCATTCACTTACGCAGCTTGGTAATCTATGTGGATGTTGATATTATTGGCCTGGGCACACTTCTTGGCACAAGTTTTTACTCAGTGCCAAGAATGCAACTCAAGAGTGAAATTCTTGGTTTCGAAACAAAAGAAAAGTGAGCAAAAGTGGCCTGGAAGGAATAGAACAATATTGTATTTCATGTCTCTGTCGTCCCCTTTACCAGTTTAGATAAGACGATGCATGTACCTATATAGTTGTTTGCAAAGAATTTTCGCAACTGTACACATAAAAGTATAAACTCAATTGTAGGTATATAATATTTACTCTCTGAACGATTCAAATCCTAGTACCAATATATGATGATTATAGGTACATAATTCCTTTGGTACTATTTAAACCGATTCAACGAGACTCTCTGTATGAAATATGCTAACGTTACAGTGTGATTGCTCACAAAAAATGTGAATTCGCCTGACGACTTCCTTCCACAAGTACTAGAAGCAGAAACTCCGAGGCGGACCACTGAACAAACTCTTTCTCTTTCTGAGGTTCCAGTAGATTGGTCCCTTTTCATCTTCAAATGAAAGTACAATCCGCACAAAAGGAGGTACTTGATACAATGATATTTTTCTTTCTGATCATATGCATTCATATGTGCACACAGGACACACAGAGAGATATACAACTCTTTTCAAGTAGAACAAAAAAAAGTAAAGAAAATATCATGTGTAACGTAGTCTTCTGTGCCCAAGTTTTTCTTGCTAAAGATGACTCAAGCTGAATAGAAAGGTTACTTTCAGATGGCTGAACTAATGGTGATGAATATGACTATATATAGATTCAAATAGAGAGAAAGACCACACAAAAGCGGTCTACTCTACAATTCCAAAGCTTTGCAAAAGTGGGATATACAGACATTTTTGTGTTATCTTAAAAAGAAAAAGATGGAACTGGGCACAAAAAAGAAGCTTTTCCCATTGTCATCGGGATTCTCAGGATATCCAAAAGTAGTACGGAGGATAAGGAGGAAGTCTAACGGAAGCAGTGTGTGCCATATATATCGCCAAAGCCCTGCTACCATGCGTTATAGATATACACAAAATGTGCGGAGAAAGGACAATCGCCTACTACAACTATGTTAGATCTGCGTCCGTAGTCTCCACAATGTTTTTATATTGTAGAGCTTTTATACTGCCGTTGAAGAAGACTCTCCTGGACTCTCATCCGCTGTACGACCAGCTTTCTCGTTTTGTATTACTAACAATAACGACCATACCTCTACCCGACCTCTACTGCTGCTTACATATAATAGAAGACGTATGAATGTGCGTATGTATAATGTACAATCCTTGTTAATAGGAGCATATGCCTGAGTCTCTTATTATGAATTGAGTTATTGTTCTTTGGTGGACAATGGGAAATTTATGAGAAGAGATAATTTTTTTTCGCAATCTCCTTTAACAAAAACATGCTCAAGGAAGCAGAGTCATTTTATCCTAAAATGGACCTGGAACTTCTATACAATATATAATTTTGCAGAGGACACTATTATGCAATAATAATCTCCCCAGTTTTGTATCTATCTATCTTATTCCTTTTAGTTTAGTTTGAGAAAGAAAAGTGCTGCTGACCTGCGGCAGATATATCAGAGGAAAAGCATGAACTCGAGAGGAGAGAGAGAAAATCTTGCCACAATATATCTTCTATAATAGCATTAACGCATGCTTCTCAAAAAAATATGGTCTCCGGTCTTTCTTAAGCAATCATCAAATAATCCCTCATGATTTAATTCGAGTTAAAGAGAGAGTTCGTTTGGTGATGGAGTGCGTGAAAATGTTTTCCAACTCTGGTGATGATTGAGGTCTTTTTGTAGCTAATAAAATGCTTGCAGGTTTTCAAGCTGATGAAAACTTGAAATGCGTCATTACTCATTTCTATAATACCTTTTGAGTATTGTACAAAAAAGTGGGATTCCAAATAGTAGGACGCAGTTTGATCCCTTGATTGTAATTGTCTCCTAGCTGTTTTCCACAACTCGCTCGGAATAGCTTGAGAAAACGGGTAAAAAACAAAGTTTGAAGGGAAAAGTTTTTCAGACAAAAAGTTTAGCTAAAGAGGTTCCGATTGAACTTTGGGAAGAAGACATTTCAGATAAAAAATTGAAATCTCTTTTTCTGCGTTGAAATGTCGGGAGTATGTTTGTACGGTTCAGAGAGGTAATAATAATGTATTCTGTCTACATTCCAGAACGAATTACACCAAGAGCAATTTAGAATTTCTATAATTTGTTTTAATTTGATACGCCTAATCTAGAGTTCCACAAAAGGACATGAAATTCCTGCGGACAAGGAGTAAACTTCCCAGGAAAATAGGAAGAATCAGAGAGGCTCTTTACACTTTTTCATGCCTAATTAGGGCATCACTATATTGCATAAGAGGGAAAAAACAAAGGTAATAAGGTCTCTCTCCAGAAAAAAGTTTAGATGCCTGGAAGTAATGAATTGAGATTGAGAGTCATCAGCCACATTCCGGAAAAAAATTCTTCTACATGCACACAATCATGTACAGCAAAAAAATGTTAAGGTAAATGCCAAATCCTCCACTTGAAACAAACTTATTCGTCCCAATTATTTAGTTTAACGACCCAGAAACTTGTTTTTTTTGCTGAATCCGAAGGAAAGAAAACGAAGTTTTTATTTTGGATAACTTCATTAGAAAACAATGTCTTCAAAAGTGATGAAATACGTTTTTGCTGGAAAATATTTTGGAGTGTTAATGGAGAGCAGTGGTACACAATTACACATCGCATGATTATCAGTCATGCACCTCTCTCCTCACGGAAAAATCTCATCGTCCAAAAAATGCATTCTTTTTTTCTTGCTTCACATCTCAAGTCAAACAAATTTATCACATTTGTGAGCAGACGGACGCAAGTGAGTTTCCTTTGAAGGATTTAATGTAAAAAGATTTATTCTTATCGTTGTTGTAAATCAAAGGTTGGAACTCTCGTCCAGAGGATTAAGTCTTCCAAACTTCTATTTTTTTGCCCAAGTGTGATGAAAGAGCATGCAGCAGCCAACCGCAAAGATTTGATAGGTGAATCACGAAGGTCTCAAAAAAAATCCTTCCGATGTAAAAAAAAAGTGAAAAGTGCACTACGAAGTAAACAACTGAGTCCTTAATCCATCCTAATCTTTTCTAGGTTTTCGTATTCCCTTTTCTCAATGTAATTTTGACCTTGTGGTTTTTGTTAAGTTTTATCTCTGCGCTTCGCACTCGCTTGCCACTACTTACGTCCACATGTGTGTTTTAATAAATGATTGTTAATGGATTTTGTCCTATGTCTGAAAGAAAGAAAAAACTGTTAAATTGCAGTATATTCACTCATATTCCTATGCTCATATTTTTAGAAAATATTGTTGGTTTTAACGGTTTTTTGAAATTATGACTACGACAAACATCACACTTCATCGCTAAAAGCCCAACCTTTAAAATATCACACATTTCGATCTGTTACATAAATACTGCTGTCGCCATTATGAGAGCTCTGCGAATAGCAAAGATAAATATATACTTTGTGTAGGTTTTCATTTTTGAGTTGAAAATTCGTATATAGCTTCACATGCACATGATTTTGTTACATTTCAATAATTACTTTTCACACTTATTGAAATCTTGACAGAACCTGTAATTACACGAGTACTGCCACAATACACGGATGGGGACACATGTCTTTTGTTAAATGAAAATTACAAAAAGTTGACATGCTGAAAGGAGGCATACAGCATTGTTGCTTTTTGAATAACTAGAATCTCAACACAAATACAAAACTCGTATGTGACTATACTTAAATACGTGTTGTGTCCAGGATTAGGCATTCATTATTGAAAGTGACAACAGGAACTTTTTACAAAATAGTCTGTGGACAAACAACGAGTCATACGGAGCTACGACGGCTATCCGGTTCTGTCAGTTCGAACAATATAATATGTGATGTAGTACATGTTTTCTTATATAAAATTTATGCTTTCCTCACCATATACGCCATAACAAAACAAAATTCATCGCTCAACACATCATCAGCCACTACTTAGCAAGCATTGTCATGTAAAACTTCACTATACGCTGCTCACAAGTCGGATTACACTGTCTCCCTCCTGTCCCTTTTTTGCGTTGTCCTCTTTACCGTATCTCGTTCAGTTGAGGAAGTTATTTTTTTGAAAACGTTGGAATATTATGTTGTGCATACAAGACAAGACTGCTGACACACATATGTGTTTGTTAGAGTCGCGCGGTCACAAAATCCCAACGCCTAAAGAGGAGACGTCGACAAATCGCATAAATCTTCATTTAGTTTTGTTTGCCACTTGCCATCCTGAATGGTTCAATCCCCCTTACTTTTTCACCGATGTAACCTCAACGTTACGACTCACGGCGGTTGGTTGCTAGATTAAAAGGAAGCCTTGTGTGTTTGTGTGGCAGCATGAAATATTTTTTTCCAGAGGATGCGGAACTAACCGTACGCATCATCATTGTGTATATTGTTCGATGTAATGAATTCCCACTTCCGTTCTAAAATGTATTCAGAGCAAATTATGACAAAGACGTCCCAAGTTAATAAATATTTTGGGAAAGAACGCACACATAAAGATATTGCTCAGTCGGGGCCACGGGGATGGAGCCAGGTCGTGGGAATTAACCGGAGACGTTTCAAAATCTGTGAACACGCTACCAGCGAGGGGGGAAAAGTTCCAATATTCCTTCCAGGAAGAAATGCTTACCCACGCATAAACTCATGCATCTACATATAAATTAATAAGGAAAAAAAATATTAAATGAGGTAGGCGCACGAGGAGCACAGGAAGCATATTGAAGAAAGCACCTCACCATGCACATTTTATCAAGATACAAGAGAGAGAGTGTACATTATTTCCATAACCAACAAGGGAAACAGGATCGTGGTGTGGTGCAAGTAAATTATGAGACTATGGGAGACTGCGGTGAGCCGATTGCATTATTAGATCAGCTGCATTTTATAATGAATTTTGAACACTTTTCAGCCCAACATCTTTCGTGCATCCTTTGCACGTGAAATGCGTCAGGGAAGGGAAAAGGGTGAAAATCCATACTTCTTAGAAGAGAAGATCGCTTAGACGTTTCGATACTTGTTAGCTCTCGCTTCATTTGTCATGTGACATTAGAGCAGGCTATCATCAATATGAGTGCGTCGTGGTATGTTAATCTGAGACTCAATTTAATTTTTGAACGAGTCAAACCCAGTGAGAGAGAGAGAGAAGAATGAAGTAGAGCGAGTTAAGCCATCACAATGCTCCGGAGTAATTCGGCGTCAGCTAAAATGACATTGAATCCTTCATACTTGCTAACTTCAGCACTATCCATATCGGTTTCATTCGCTCTAAATCAGTCAACTATATTCAATTTGGCTTTTCTTGCCAGAGAGAGAGAGAGAGAGGGGGGATCGCTATATGGCGCGTGGTGGTTAATAAGTTGAGCACAGCAGAAGTACCTTTGGTCCGGATGTCTTATAAAACCTAGCTTATCCATCTCAAAAAAAATATTCTTCCTTGACGGAATCATATTTTCTGTGGGATGTATAAAAATTGGGTAATAGAGGATTCCGGATATTTGTGGTTGGCATAAGTATTAGAAAAGGGAAAAGGAGAGACTCTGATCTGCACATGATGGGTATTACTACTTAGTGCCCACAAATTTTATTATACAATATGTGTACTATCCAAAATAGGTGTTTTTATTCCCCTTTCCATGAAATACGAGCCAAACAAATCCGCTTCCAATTCACTGCATCCACCCTTCTCTTCTCCTCGACGTTTCTAAAAACCCAACTATTGGATTGGATTGAAAATACAATCTTCTTCTCTCGATAATAAATAGAGTGCAAGGAAGCTTCTTTTTTCCCTTCCTTCTCCTTCCACTACTTCTCCTGCGTAAACTTTACTACTTTACCTTGGCTTACATAAAAAGTTTTTTTCCTTATAGATGTGGGCTTGGACATTTTACTTCCAAGCAAAAAAACATCATCATAATATCATATTGTAGTAGCTCAAGAGAATAAAAAAACGTGTGTATGTACATGTAACAATATCAAAAAGTTGTGTCAAAAAAGGGAGAAAAGTTGAGGCTTGGAAAATGTTCTCCTTCAAACCAACCAAATCACATTATGGAAAATAATATGTAGTGTACATACATACACTTACCATGCCACACGATACAGTTACGTAGAGCTCCACACGTGGAAATAATATTTTCCAGAGTATAATGCAATATGTATGGAGATGGAGATCTACGTAAGTATACGCATGCTGTAGATTCATGTACAAAATTCTATCTAAATGCCACACCACAAAATGGTTGATATATATCTTACATCTTCGCATCGATATCAATCCGGAAAAATACTTTTTTTACTTCTTTATGCTCAGTGGGCATATAACTATGTGCATGGTTGCATCGATGGGCATCCTTCCGTGAAACACGAGGTCTGGTTGGTGTCTATATGCGTATGCGATCGGAGGTATGAAATCATTCACTTTTTCATTCATATCAAAAGCAATACAAATAAATAAATACGCACAAAAAGGTTTACCTGTTTCTAGATAAATATTTATAAGACTAGCTGAGGGTAATGAATTTTTCACACAACAAAGCCAATGGTGAAGAGACCTTGGTCCAGTATCTATAATGTTCAACTGGCCATTTTAGTTTCAATTTCCCATTTTCACAATTTTTCGAATTCCAAATACTCATAGCTTACAACATGGATGATGGCATATATTGGCGCATGTTATGGCAAGATCATTGTAATGCTATTTTCTGCTTTCTCGCGCAGCCTGGCCAGTCGGTCTCAACCGGTGTTGTTGTATCCAGTGGCAGTGGCTCACTATAACATTAAGCTAATAGACTTTCTATTCAATCCACTTTACTCGTCCACATTATTGAAGCGAGGAAAGTGAGAAAAAGCTTTAATCCGATTTATTCTGGAGGGAGGGATCAATGTTGGTTTCACCTTGTGGTTTTTCCAAAACCATCCAGACTGACTGAATATTTACTGATTCCTCAAAACGAGTGGTGTGGCTGGAGTGGTAGGGTTTTTTTACTTCAGCATTTTTATTCAGAGTGGGCAGGGAACGATATTAAATTACACGCGAGAGTTGTTCACAAAGCATTTTAAAAATGTAAGCGGAATTCGCTGCGTAACTGAAAGAGCAAAATTGTATATCAGTTTCAAAGACTAGCCCATCACGATCCAGAAAAGTATTGTAGACAAAATCCGGTGAAAAGAATATTTCTCTCTTACTTTTTGGTTTCAATCAAGATCAAAAGAAAATAGTTGTTTGGCACGAATTCCATAAACTGACTGTGGCGTGCATACAGTGCATTTGAATCTGCAGACATTTTTATTATTGCAACAATGGTTCTCTCAGACTAGAGAGAAACAATATAATTCTTTGTCAGATATTTTTTTTGTGAATTTGATCTTGAAAAAAAAACTGCAATGGCTAACCATAGGATACGGACGGGGATGATTTGTGATTTCCGTGTTTATGTTCTTTCTCACACTATGTACGAAGCAATGATAATTCCATCAAATCAGAGTGGTTTACTTCTGGAGGAAGCCGTAATACTCGCTGGATAACGTGTGTTGTTGATACAATGTTAGTTTTTCTCAAGTACGTGTATAAATATCACTTACTGGAGCAATGTGCATGTCCCACCATACGGTGAACGATTATGAATGCAACAACAGCAGTCAATAGCTGTGCTGTACTACTAGCACCGTGTATACCCGAGTCAGTATAATGTAGCAATCTTCCAGATGAGTTCTATAGGGACAGTGGAGAGGGACGTGAATGGCCTACAGACGACAATCAATGAAGCATCACGTAATGGCAGGAGAACCCTTTGTGGAGTTTCATTGCAATAACAATTTATCGTGTCTAGATAAACACTTCTCTCTCTCCTCTCCTCCTTTTGCGTACTCTAAATGTGAGTACGTTTCGTTTCATTCTTCTCTGCTGAAACTCGGAGAGCAAGAGAGAGTTCCCTGCTCGGAGTACACGTCCTTTCATGAGCAGTACGAGCACGAGCATTTTGTTCGAGAAACTTACGCTTCCATACATACACATAACCATTTACCTTCCGTGACTCTCCAGCAACACTTCTTTTTCTTCACATAAAAATCACACTCATAATTTCAAATGAGTGCAAACCCTTCTCCCTCTCTCACACAAATGTGTATCCAGTGGAACACATTTATAACCGATGAGCTTGGTGAACAACGAAACATCTCAGAAAAGCGAGCACGCTCTGATGTGTGACTCTATGGATTTTATCAGCTTTTCCAAGCAAATCACTGCTGCACTTTACCATATCACACACAACCCATTTAGATCAGTTTGTATTCATTCACCAACTTTACGGCGAATGCAACCCCAAAGCTGATTTGAGAGTGTGGAACTGTGGATAAGGTACTCCAGGATTATTACATTACACACACTCAACTCACATTGTAGACGTCATGCTGTAATGATGATTTGAATTTGATGGCGAAGCGATGAACAAGCATGAATGCATGGTGGAAAAATTATTTTAGGGATTTTGACTGGATAAAAAAAGATCCGTTCGAGGTTCGAGTTCGAGTTCGACACAAGGTTTGAGAGAAACCTTAAAAAATTAGCTTCTTTCGTACACAAACGTATATAGATTCGTATTGTATATAAAATGCGTTAATCCTATTAGTTCGTTTTTTACGAAAAGTTCAATGATCATTTTAAGTGAAGTGAAATGCACATGTGTGAGTTCACGGCAAAAGATCATTAAATAAAAATCGGATATACTTACAAGCTTATGCGTAGTTCACCAAACAAGTTTGATGTATTGTTTGTTGTTACAAAGACACACAAGCTTGCTTTTTTAATCAGTGATTTTTAGCATGTGGGCTGAATTGTACAAACGCGTAAGTTGTCAATGCGAGGGGTACTTTAGCGATAAAAGTATGTTGCGTTATATTTCTTATTTTGTTGGTTGTATTGAATTTCTATTCTAAACACTATAAACCACTTGGTTTAAATGTACTTGATTTGATAATATGCAAACGATGAGAGTTTGAAACGTAAGCCATTACAGGAGTAAAGTTTATTCGTATATGAGCTTTTATTTGCTTGTGTATACTTGTCCTCCACAATTTCATTTCCATTTATGTTCTCGGATTACATGAGATCCTTCTTTCCTAATTTCGATGTTCGTGCCAGGTTACCATAAACAAGCATCGAACCATCACGATTTGTAAATTGTAATCCAGAAAGTCGGAACGCGGAATATTTTTCTCAGGTCTCTTCCTCTCGTTTTTCTGAGGTTCGAGTTTTATAAAAAACGAGTCTCGGAAGAGTGTGTGGTTTCGTTAAAGATAAACACTCACGCTCCAATGTTTTCATAAGACTTCTTCCCGTTGTTTCATGTAAATAAGTGTGCAACGTACGTACATATTCTAATTCCCAGCATTTTCCAACAAAATTTTTGAGATAGCAGCAGCAGTAGTAGTGGCGAGGATTGATGAAGGCGGTGGTGTTGGTTTGTCCGTGAGCATTAACACTTTCCAGACATCACATGCAAGCTCTCAACTCTGCCAGAAGCACATGCTGCTGTGTGCGTAGTAGTGAGCACTCAATGCCTACGACTTAACTAATTCTCATCTCGTCCTGAGAAAAAGGTTGCACACAGGAGCACAAACTAGCTTACGTACCTGTGAAGATATACGGATTAGAGTAACAAGTCAGGATGCTTTATACTCATTAGTTTCGAATACATTAAGGCACACAATACGACGGCGGCCACGAATTGAGCTGTGTGATGGTGGTGGTGGTGTGCGTATCAACTTCAGTCCAACCAACCAGTCCTTAGATTAAGTAAGAAAAACACGAGCTCTGAAAACAGTCCATCTAAAATATGCTCTGTGCGGATGAGTTGAGCAAGTATTATTTTTATACTCTCACAATTCTCCGTCACTTCCACTTTCTGGTCTTGGGAATAATATTGTTACGAAAGAGGCATGCAACACTAAAATGACTGCATTATTTCCCTATCTAAAGTTGTTAATGGACTAGACCATTCACGTATGATGGAGCAAGATGGATAAAGTGTTGCTAACTCCTTATTATTATCGTTCGTAAGAAGAAGAAGAAGAAGAAGGGAAACCCCCATTTCAGCTTTGTTTATATGAGAGCAAAAAAGTGAGCTGGAGCTCGAGCCTCCGACTGCGAATTTGCCATCAGCGTTGACAAAAGCCACGCCGTTTTGTGACCTCGGCAATATTTCATTAAATTAAAAGGATGCCATACATATATTCATTAAGGCAATAAGTTCCGAAGAATCTGCTCGCCAAGTTTCTTGGAGCGTTGAGCGGAGTATACTCTAAATATCCTGTTTTCTATAACCACCTAGTTCAACCGTGACGGGGGAGAAAGAGAGAGAGAGAATGTTGGACGCTAGCAAAATGCAAAATGGTTAGGAAGGGCCTCGTGAAACCATAAAATAGCACATGAAAAGCTAATGCGGAAGATAGAGCAGTGATGAGGAAAATTTAAAGTAAACTTTACATGCGGTAATCTCCAAGCTATCTGTGTAATCAAGGACCAAGCCTTATTCTTCCATGTCACGCATACGTTCTCTCCGTTCTTACCAGGATCCTGATCCCAAGTGCGATATGACTATGACGTGGTGCTATAGCGAGTATCCAGAAGTGAAGTGAAGGAAAATGTAATGGGTGCGGATGGGATTATATTCTCCTTAGAATCTTTACCAAAGGAAGGAAATGGTTTTCATTTACTGATCATTAACTATGCACATTAACTTCTGCGAGGAAAGAGGAGTAATAACATCTCATCGTCTTCAGATTCTTCACATGTGTATTTACTACACACGCACAGCGTGAGTATTTCGATTAGACGCTTTCCTCTGTGGTATTGTCAAGAAGAGAAGAGTTTTATCTCCGTCAATATTAAAGATCAAAGTGGTGATAAAACCTCTTCATTTTATACCTTAAGAAAATAAAGCTCGTCGAATGCCCACACATTTTTGGCCAAAACATGGTTTTTACTGGAGTTATGATACTACCTCATTAAATCGCCCGGTGTTGCGATCGCAAGGGAAATTTTGTAATTTTTGTCGATATTCCGCACTGATCGTAAACGCAGTCCTTGAGGAATTGGTGAATGAGTGTAATAAGACGTTCGCAATCGCAGTAAAGCCAAAAAACACACAAGAATTGAGTACAGGTTCAAGTCGTTGCTTTGCAAAAACAATTGCGTTTGTAATATTACCTTGGAACATTTATGCCGCCTGTAATAATCATGTCTAGTCGATATTTGTCACATCTCATATCCACCCAGACGCAGACGCGGCGACTTGGAAATGGATCATTACACAGATTGGATTCTTGGAGTGAGTGGGAGTGTAGTATGTAAGAAATCCGCATGTTTAATCACCACATTTATGTCTTCTTAGCGCTAATCTTATGCGTTTGCACCCTCATTGAAATGTTAATGAAATGCTTTTAAAATCTGCTATAAAACGCATTAATGTCTTGAGACAAGAGCTGTTACATCATCAAGAAAAACATTAATCTCGTTTTCTTAGTGTTTTACATTTTGTTACACAAGCAGCGAACATATAACTGCATCAGCACAGCAATGATCGACGCACCGACATTTAAATGGAGGGGGAGAGGAGTATTTCACGATTGTAACTCGATACGTTAAATGGATTTCGCCGTTGATAGGAGGAGGAAACTTTAGCTCCAGTCAATAACTGCAACTTCATGACAAGTATACGGCGAAGTATAAAAAATGCAAGGTATAACGCAAATGTAATGAAAAAGTTGGTATAAAGAATATGTGCGCCTGCGAATCTCGCCGCCTCCCAAATACTTGTCTCGTCAAGAGATAAAGATCAGATTCATTGCTTTGTCGATATTATTGCGGTACATTTATTCGAATGTATGGTGGTGGAGGAGGAAAATTGTGCTTTCTTCCATCACCAACGTATGCATCTACGTGAGCCCTGGAGAGAGCTGGAGCTGATGCTCGCATCAGTATCATTTCTGCTCTGTAAATCTGAGAGTTGCACTTGTAGTTTCGTGTCTAGATCGAATGTTATTTGGCTGCAGAGACGATGACGACAAATGTCATGAGAAAAAGCTTGTACATTGCCACACTGCATGCTCATGATTATATCATACGTTACGTTCATTGCAGATGCCTACATTTTTTAAGCAAAAATGCGTGGAGAACATGACTAGGTTCGACGTGACTTGCTATTGCTCTTCGTTCTCTCATTTACTACTTGTAGAAGTCTGAGTCTACTCCCAGCTATAAAGAAGCGTTTTGTTAGTTTATGTGTGCAAGAGGATCGTGAAGTCGCATAAATGTCAGAATTATCGGGAAATGCAGCCCTTGTATTAAGGCCATCTCTCCAAGTTAAGCACTCAATTTATGGAATTGGCCGATGGAACAACAAACGCGTAAGTCAACAATGATAGGAACCGAAGTCGCGTCCATGCGCTTGGTTATTGAGCAATTAGTGAAAATTCCTTTCGCAGAATATTCTCCTCTCTCCAAAGTTTTGCCTTCCGTTTACTATAGCCTAAAGGAGTGTAAAGGAGTTATATGATGCGTCTTTTCCATTCTCCTTAAGTTTTCCAGATTCGGAACGTGTATTCCTACGGATAGCGTTGTACAACAAAGAAATTGAAACAGGTTTCGGCACAAATGCCGTGACCAAGCCCATGCGTTCCAAACATTCACTTCTTCCTTTTCAGCAGCAAAATCATTACGTGTATTAGTCCCGATAGAATGTGCAACAGAAGAGATCATTGACACCCACACAGAGACTAATTTAAAATGGCTAAATCGACGCTGATGTCAATAATTATTTCCATTTTCGTTAGAAACTCATCGCCATCGCCTTTCGAAATAAATCTCGTAATTGTTGCACTGCATCATAGCAAATCCTCTTTGTTCACGATGGGAAATACGATATGTCTGCAATGGTGCGAGTATTTGCACCGAACAGGTTTTCCACGTGAATTACTCTCAAGTTCAAATATGACGTGGGGAAATGAGTATATTGTGTATTGGTTACTATTAATTTAATGATAATCTTCCTACATGTGTTTCTACATGGACTTTTACCCCACGTTCCACTGCACACGTCCGTTGTCTTTTAAATCAACTCAAATAAATCATAAACGCCCGAAAAGGATATGTGTGTGCCCATTATGCCAAGAGCTCGCATAGCAGAGTGCAATATATTGAATCCACTGATTGCGAGATTGCATTCTGTCAACTGGAGTTTTCTTGTTTTTTTTCTGAAGACGCTTCACAATTTCATGCACTATTTCACTTCTCTCCTTATCCTGCTTCCACTCTATTTGAGCAATGTGATGACAATAATTGTTTCCACTTTCCATTCGGATGAAGAAATGAGAGTAATTGTGACATCAAATTGGCCAGTTGTTGTAGAAATTTCGAAGCAATTTGAGGAGCAGGTTTTTGTGTGTTACATGCAAGCCCATCTTTTCTCCAGAAAAGATGCATGCGACGACGAAGAGTGAGTGGGGACATGCACATATACGCATGTTTAAGTGTTAATGTCAGTGGACGCAGAATGTGGTGGACAGTTGAGCGGAGAGCACGCACCGGTTCCGTTATATATGGAGGAAAAGTTAGATAGGATCAACTGGACTAACAAAGTTATGACTATGATCATCGTGACACATGTATGCTCAACCAATAACACTTGCTGCACATCACTTTTTTCCCACTTGTTCCAGTGAAACAAGTCTATTCTATCCTTTTCCTCATCTCTTATTTTGTGCTGGAAATGCAATTTTTCTCTACTGCTGAAAATATGCTACGTGCCGTAATTTCATAGAGCAGCTTTTTTGCTCTCTTGAATACGAGATGTTTCTTTCTCTCTCCTTATCAAGAGATATTTTAACATGGAGACTGGTTGACAGAAACAGGACAGCTGTATGGAAGGGACACGACGACGACATAAACTACACAGGGCAATAATGATAATGATCATAATGACAATGCAAGTGCAGTGTAGAGTTTGTTTGCGATGACCACTACTCAGACAAATATATGACGAGACTTATCAAACGAATTCAAGAAAAACGTGTGTGTTGTTGTCTCGCCTGCTTAGATATTCACAGACAAAACTCACGAGAGTGGACTCATGACGAGAGACTTTGGACATAATGTGAAAATATTTTGCATTCCGTTCTGGTCATTTCATTCACATAATGACTTGTGGATAGTCGCTTAAGTTAACTTTATTAGTAGTCTAGCCCCATGTGGTTAATATACATGTTTGTTTACAGGGAAAATTACGTACGCACGGTCTCCACTCTCCAGTGGAATAAACAAAGATATAAACCAGTCTGAAATGCCATAATATGCAATTCAACGAAGTGAAAAATTTTATTTGACGAACGAGGAACGACGCAGTAAATGACGAAAGTATTTTTCTCTATCCCAGGTATTTTCTGGGAAATAGCTACAATCCAATGTGCACAGTAAATTGTTTTACTTGGAATTTGTTTTGGAGTGTAGTCTAACAATTTGAGCATGGCATATACACTCTACACCTGTTAAATTACGTGAAAGAGAAAGCATCAAATATTATCTTCCCTTTAGTTTTTATTTACACAGCTTGGGCTTATTCTCCTTTTACAAATACAATCTTCTTTTGTAAACATTTTTAGGCGTGTCTTTCAGTTTATAAAATATCATCATGCATATATGTATATACGCGCCCCAAGACTTTATATACATAGTAATACACCCGGTTAACTTCAGACAAATTTACAAGTGAAAAAAGCAAACTACTTTACGAATCTTGACACATTTTCAATACTTTTTCTCTACGCCACTTTCTTTAGTGAATGTAAGGCAGTCATCCGGAAGTTATGGGATTCAGAGGAACACTGTTTTCCCGGAATAGTCATAATAACATTCATGCAGCTGCTGAGAATGATGGTTTGGTGAAAGACTCCAAACACACCTTTTGCCTTAACTCTTTTTATGCGAACGGTTTTCCTCAAAAAAAAGTTTGCATAATGGATATGGATGCACGATGGGTGTATTGGCTTTAGTACGGCATTATCCAATTTAAGCGGCCTTCCCTTTCAAGTAAACCAATGAACCTTTTCCGCTTTTTTATGCTGATATTTCATATGTACATAATATGCACATATTCATATAATATATAGAGCTAAATGTTGAAAGTGCTAAAACTAACCAAACTCGTTAACTTTTCCACACTTCTCCTCTTCAAAAGAATTGCTGGCTTTTGCACACTTAAAGGGAGTCGTGTGTCTGCATAGATATAGCCAAGTGACTTAGCTCTATATATACCCCATCTATAGATGAAAAAAAGTTTCCAGCAGTTTCCACTTTTCATTATTCTTGTTCAGCCGAATGTTATATGCAGAAAACTCATCGAAACCCTGAATGCGTACCTAACTCAAGTATCGTTAGTTATTCAACTGCATTTTCCCCTGGAAAGCATCTCTTCTCTCCACAGTTTGTGCCTTTCTCTCTCTCCCCCCCCGTTCTCGTTCTCTCTCACAACAACAAGGAGCATTGCCTACAGATTATGGTTGCTTGCCAGGTACTGCAGAAGTTACAAATTTTCATTATGATACCTTTCGCACAATAGCTCACACCAAACTCGCTGAATCGTTTGAACAAAGTTTGCACACGATTTCATATTGCATTCTGTTCATACACACAAACTCTCTCCTCTCTCCAGCCTCTTCTGGAACTGCCTAGAATACTATATTTCAAAAAAAAAGATCTGGAAAGTTCATTGAGTATTGCCAAGGGTTATTGCAAAATAACCAGAATACATCATATATAACACCAAAGTTGCTCTCCCTATCCAGCAGGTACACTCAAGTTTTTCTACATAACAAGATTCGCCTGGAAGAATCGCCTCCAGAATACATGTGGAGCAAAAAGCAAAAGAATAAAAAAAGACTTGGGTGGGTTAGCTGGAAAAAAGAATCAAGCTTGTTTTGAGCATCATAGCGGAGGAGCTCCTCAGAGAAAATATTTAATTTTTGTGAAAACTTGTACATATAAATGTAATGATCTTACGTAAGTTTTCCTACTACTGTTTGATCACAAAAAGGAGTATAAAAGTGTGTTATGTACCTTTCGCAAATGAATACAGTCGAATGTATGTAATATGCAGAAAGTATATGCTCACGAGCAAAGTTTTAGACACGGTGTCTGGTACCAACGCGTAACGCATTCCTGAGATGAAAAACGAATTGCTTCTTTTATGTCTATCGCAGTTTTATTTTTTCTCCCCACGATTTTATGTATTAGATGATATAAATGCGAATTGTGCCTTCCAGCCATGAAGCGTATGCTCACTAGATACACTTTTTTACTTCTTTGTAAAAAAAACTTGTACATACTAGGCGCATATACATGTGCAAACAAGGATGTGTGCATTAGGGGATAGTATATAGTATGCTCACTTGGAATTTTCTAAAAAAAGTTTGCAGCTGCTCCTATGTGTAATTTTTTTCTATTTGCTCTTTTTTCGCCTTCACACAGCCTACCGCTAAGGGCAAGAAAACTTTGTGAAGACAAAGGTGATTCTACAAAGTGCTCTTAACCTACGCCGACTGAATCCACGTCCACAAATTCAAAAAGAGAGAATTTTGATAAACTTTTGTGTGCGAACGTTCCAGGGATCATCTCTCTTTCAGAATAGCGATGGCAAATCATCCTCGGTTGACTAACAATAATAATTGTTTTATGTTAATTGGAAACTAAACTAAAGTATGTTGTGGTGGGGCTAGCACAAAACGTCATGAGATGAACAATACATTTTAAGTATCTTGGAATTTTATACTGAACACCTTCAATAGTTCAGATGAAACCTAAAAAAATATAGACAGAATTATTGAGGAAACACAAAATCTACTATGCTCACACCTGAACTTCATAACAGAAGTAATAAAAAAGTGGCTTCTCAAGTCGACATTGCAGTCGACCACGATATACTTCTCTGCGCTTGTCAACAGCTCAATAAAGTCAACTTGTTTCCTTTTCGCATTCACACAACTATCTCTCCTTTTGTAGTCGACGTCACTTTATATTCATGTCAGAACATAATCATGCTGCTGCTATAAAAGCGCATTCCATTGATGCGGGTGGTAGAAAGAAGTTGAAAGCGTTCACAGGACGCACATAAACTTTTTCTGGGATCTCTGCAAAAACCAGTACGATACGCTTGCATCAGAAGTTAGTCAGAGGTATGGTGTGTGAATAAAGGTGGCGCATTCAACTCATTTTGCTGTCGTTGACAATGTCAATGTCAGACCAACCACCACAATACCTCCAAAGTTTCACACGATTCTATGTACTGCACTCTTGTCATAAGTTTAGAGAAAAGAGTAGGAGTTACTCGCAGAAAATACCAGTTTTGTACTTTTGATGATAAAGGATTTTTTATGACTGACTCTGGATTTGAACTCGATATATGATTTTACTTCCTTCACGGGTTGCTTCAAAGAGATTTTTTTACATTCTTATGTAGTTTGTAAGTTTGTATGTGCAAATGTCCTAAACTCCAGCAGAATATGAGATCGAGATCGGATGTCCTGAGCAGTTTTCCAAAAAAAATATTATGCATTGGATTTCAACTTTTTTATGAATTATTAATAAAGCTATTTGTAATAATGCCAGGGTATGCACGCACTTGCAGGAGAAGTTTGGAATGAAAGAAAATATTGCTTGGAACTTACGGTGACTGATCCTGAGTGAGAATATTTTAACTTCTGAAGAACTATATACTTTTCTCTCGTCGGTATTTGTTCTCGGTAAAAAAAATTCAACACTAAATAAACTTTAGATCAATCCAGAGAGTTAGAAAGATTGTTGGAGAATTGCAAGTTTTTTTACGAGATGATTTGCTTACAACAACCAAAGATCTTTTTCAATTTCACAAGGGTTTCTCATTTCAAAATAAATCACTGACTGCTTAACTTCCTTGAGCATATCCACGACAAAAACGATTCAAACATTTTCACAGAATTAATTTCAAACAATGCGTTATTCAAGGTGTCCACTTAAAAATTTGTAGAATTGTTCATTTAAGCATTTGCAATTTTATTCACTGATAATCGAGGGGTAAAATCTTATAACCGTTGATGTGTATCCGTTCATTTGAAACTCATTTGACTGAGTTTGGTCACTGTTCAAAATGCTATGTTTTATATTTCCAATTTTTATTTTCACATTTTTCACAATTCCATAATTTCGCACGGAATATTTCATCAACTTTCACAAAAGAAAGAACTGTCAAAGTTCTAGAATCTCACTAGTCCATTTTCATGAAGTCTTTAGCATTGCTAATTTCAATAAATGTTCACACTTTTTTCTCTCATTTCATTAACATTCCCAGCAATTATGATTGCAAGATGATGTCTTCGGTCATTAGCCCAATATGGAACGACGGAAAACTATCCTTTTTGCAAAAAAATCATAATAAACAGCCAATCTCGAGCACAAGTTCAAGTCTCTAGTAACATCGACACATGTACTCCAAGTTCAGCCGGTGTTCCATCAGAGACGACAACTTGAAACGCGAAGGGAAGCTGAAGCAGACTGAGAGGAAAGTCTTGCTGGAACAATGATAATATGTGAAACGAAGGGGTGGTGTGGTAAACTATAAAGTAGCAAAAGCTAATGTTCACAAGCACACCGTCTCGTGGCAGAGGTGACTGGAGACTGCCTTTCCTCAAGTATTTAAAACGGAGGAAAATGGTAGTAGCGCAGGCAGAGCAAAAGAGTGAGCGAGACAAGACGAGCACACTTTTACAACGGAGGAATAGTGAAAACGAGAGTAACGAGGAGTATAGGATCTCCAGACCATAACACTTTGCTGCTCATTTGAGCACTGCTGCCAGTGAACTGAACAAGCTGCAACATACTCTCATCGGTTTGCCCCTTACTCCTCGCATTCGCATCCATGAAGAAGGCTTTTTATCCAGCACAACAACAGCAGAAAGAAACCTTGATTCCCAGGCATACTGTCAGGCAGACAGACGAGCGCACATAGCAGCACAGTCTCAGATCTCTCGTACTTGGCTCACAATAGTAAACAGTGGAGCTATGTAGTAGAAGCTTAGTTCAAGTAGTTCTAGCCAAGCTGCCGATAGTAGCCAGCTACCCTTTTCACATGAACCCAACTCTAAACAGAAAACTTTAGATTTCTGCTCTTGCACTATGTATGTATATTCGAGAGGGTACAAGCAATATCGGTATTATATGTTGGAGAACGATTTTTGTTCTTTTTCGTAAGCAATCTAAAAACCAGAGAGTCCCATGTGCAGTCGGCGTCTCTCTCTCTCTCTCTCTCTCTCTCTCTCTCTCTCTTACTCTTTTTACTCTTTCCTCTTCATCCCTTTTTGATATCATTAGCATTGTCATGCAATTGCTATTTTGCTGCTGTAAATAGAGAATATCGTTGTGAATATGAACGGGACATGTATTCAACTGGAGTGTTCTACTTCTACTTTTCCAGTTTCATTATATGGTAATTGTGACACTATAAACATTATGACGACTGCACCAAAATATCAAAACTTCTCACAATATTATTATCATCATATGTGGCTTTGCTATTCGTGTTCTAATACCAGACAACGAGTAACTAGTGCTCCTCCTTATAATACTATGTCGACTCTATACATAACATATTTATACACACAGAACGACCTAAGTGGATGGCAAAAAAATGATTTTGTTTGTAATAATCATATGTGTGATGAAAACTCACATAAAAACGCACATGTGAGCAAGCCTATGTTTACAATCAAGAGCGAAGCAGAAGCTCTTTTTGAGTTCCATGTGCGATATCATTGGAATTGAATTGTGCGAAAGCATCTGCAAATTGTGACATGGAATGGAATTAGCCTTGAACAACACTATCCTCCCTCCTTCCCGCACCACTGCATTGTACTTTGTTGGGTAATAAAAAATCGAGAGATGTGAGCATCTGATAAGTTCCACTTCCACGCACATACAAATGTGCATAAACGGACCATGTTCGTACTAAATATTAGCACTATATGTACGTACCTTCATAAAAGAGTAATAACGTCCGGCAAGCAAATCGAGTTGAATGCATTGCATCTGCAGGATGATTCATCCTCCGCAATCTTTAGAAGAACATTGTATAGTATGAATTCAGAGAGATGATGACTTATAGTGGTGGTTGGTCGTTAAAAGTATATCGTTTTTAATAGTAAATTTTTAACGAGCTGAGAATGCCTTTGTCAACATTGCTAATTTCATTCAAGGCTGAACGTATTTCATATTCTCCTTGTTCGACTTGCTAACGCTGAGCGGAGAGGACCTTAGTTTTTGCTCATTTTTACGACTTCTTCTAAGCTTCCATTCCAGTCCACTCAAGTCAAAGTCAAGTAAAAAAATTTATTCTTGGGTAACCTGAGCAGACTTTAAATACAGATCTTAAGTGTTTTTTCTTTAGGCTACTGGTTCGTTTAGTGGCAAAAAATATTCTCTTTAAAATTTCTCACATGTATTGCATATTTTTTACCACCTAGAGCGCATACAGTGTGCAAGCGATGCCTTGCGTCATATGTGTATCAAATCAAGGAAAGCGCAAACGTTAGTCAACGCTCTTGAATTAATTAACATCATTAATACCTCATGTCAATGTCAAGAAAACATATAATATACGATTATGATTACTTTCGCATTTATACGCATCTCCTCTTGACAGACAAGGAACGATTTTTCGTTCGCACGTATTACCAATATTACCGTCTGGACTGGAAATGGTGACATTCAACCAAGCTCCTTTTTCTGGTTTGACGGTTTTACACGGTCAGTTGCATTAGGCTTTTGGTTTAACCTTCGATAAGAGGTAAACATTTTACGCATCAGATAGGTGCAAAGAATAAAATTTACTCGTTTCATACACCATGAACCTTCTTATGTGCTCTCATACAGCTTTCGCTTTGTAGTTGAAATCATTCGAAAAATTTCTTTTTATGTATTTCCTCCCCAAAAAAATCCTGCAAAAAAATCCTCCAGATATGCTGATTTAGTTGCTCCCTTTCAGACAAGCTGCACGATGGTGTGTGGTGATGCAATCAAAGGAATCTCCATCAACAGCACGGACAAAAGCATGTTGACTATGACTCTCTCTGCATTTGTTGACTATTGACTAGAGGGAAGTGAAGCTGAGAGTTAAGTCTAGTTGAGTGAGCTGGTAAAAGAAAAAAAGGATGGAGATTCAAAGGTTATTTTATTGGAAAGGCTCACGCGACCCAGTCACCCAAAGCGAAGCTATAAACAGGAGAAATGGGATTCAATGAAGCATTCTTCAAGTTGGGAATGCCTTCATAGCACACACGTCGCACATAAAAATTCGATCCTACCAAAGTGCTCTACTCACTTTTTTTATCCCTTCTCCAGATCACACAGGAGAAGAAGAAGAGAAGCTGTATGCAATGCGGTGACTCTGCACTTGAAGAAGAACACAGGAGAGGAGAAAACCAATAGTACAAGTTGACTATTTCATCATCGTCTTCATCAATGCGAATCCATGTTTTACGGAAAATGTCGTATTTTTATAGGGAAAATATATCCAGCAGATGCAGCGTAATCATAACTTTCTGCGCATTGCACACGCATCTCTCTGCTACAACACAGCCTTCTAGCTCGTATGGGTTAGGACTTTTAGGTATATTATTTTTTACAGGTCTTCCCTGTTTCACTTTTTTGATGCTGACAGTCACTGCTCAGAGAAGTTCACCCTAAACTATGACACATATTTTATACAATAAAAAGCAAAATGTCATCATGATTCAGATCACACAGGGTTCGGAGGTCTTTCTAGTACATAAAATACACAAGGTTTTTTTTACTGGGATGGCAAAAAGGTTCTCTGGAGGATTTATTTACTTTCTTCCTGAAAACGGGAACTAAAAAACAGGGAAATCACAACAAATACTTACATACATACACGTTCGTAGTATGTATCTATATACAAACACTGTGAGTCAAAAGAGTGAGCAAGCCATCTCAATCTAGTTCAATATCCATTGTTGTATTTTTCAAAGAGGATATGGGATTTGTATTCTGAATCTGAATCCCTATCCCTAGCAGAAGCATATAAGAGTCATTTCAAAATTGATAAAACTGCCTCGCCCCGATTTTCCTCTCTTTGCAATCTCCCTAATCTATAAATCGAGATGTTGTGAATACCTCTCCACTCTGGTCGACAAGAGAGCTGTAAACATAAATATCAAAACATTTTGAAAAGACAACTTTCCAATCTTCTTTGCAGTGATGAGAACGCGAATGGTAGGAAAAGAGGAAACTCTCAGTGCAGAAGGAAGATGATGATGCTTTGCGCTTGAAGAAAAGAAATCATGCTTCCTAGCTAAAAGTGCTCTCTGCCATTGTCTCGTAGCATAATTAAAATTGTTCTGTCCATTCAACGACATAAATAAATCTTTAATAGGAATGCGCCAGTCCAGCAGTTCCCCCACAATCCGGACTTTCATTGT
Source organism: Heteromurus nitidus (assembly GCA_034687055.1). Taxonomy (NCBI): domain Eukaryota; kingdom Metazoa; phylum Arthropoda; class Collembola; order Entomobryomorpha; family Entomobryidae; genus Heteromurus; species Heteromurus nitidus. Next base: position 7,831 of record JAQFZW010000096.1, on the reverse strand, counting down.
TCCACATTGCATTTACTACTCCTGCTGGCCATTCGACATCTGAAAGTATTGTGTATTGCCAACTAAATGCAAGGGGATAAGCTGTTTTGTTGTTGGTAATTTTTTGATCTGATCTCTGGAAAGAAGGACCCTCAAGACATCATGATACGAGAGACAGAGAGAGAACTCTCCGTATATGTATTAAGTAAAGGGAAAGCCATCAAATAAATGAAGACGTCAAAGCTATTTACAACAAACCAAAATCACAATTGAAAAGGAAGAAGAAGAGAGTCAGATTGGGAAAAATGTCTAATTGGATTGGAATAGCGTAAAGGAGAGCTCAACTAACGAGCAATAATGGTCCTCGAATCACAATCACACTCGTCACAGCGAGGGGAAAAGTCTCATTTGAACGATTTTCAATTGTATTGGAAACAGCTTCGTGCATGATGGCATTTTCTGTACTCAATATTACATAAGCGTTCTGACGATGTGGATAGTATTTTATTTTATCCAGATCCCAATAGAAATCCCATGATCTCTCAAGTTAAAAATCTTTGTCTGGCAAAGCAGAATGGCTGGCTATTCATTGAAGAAAAGATGCAACTGGGTGAACTCAAATGCATTACTTTATGCCTTCCTCCTCTACTGACGAGTCAGGACAACACATTATGCTCCATTGCTGTTGTGTATTGTTGAATCCCTCCTGACATATCTATTCTCCTATTTACTTACACCCGAACGAGTTGTGGATTTGATGGTGTTTCTTGATACGGGCACAGAATACATGTAAGTACATGTGTGATGTCATGTATGTGAGCGTGAACCACAATCTTCTGACTTTTTAGAATGCACTCTGGAATTTTTTACTGCAACCAATATGTTACTTTGATGTACTGTGAGGTGAGAGCAATGCAGAAGTTGGCAGTATGCCCTTTAATTTCCAATTTTTCTTTACCGATAAACGTTATTCTGATTTACACCAATCAGTCATGTTGCAAGAAATCAGTATTCCATATCCAATCATCATTTTAGCAGACTGTTCTTTATGAACATTCGTTTTCATTTAAATTCAACACTGGCTTCCACTGTCGATGGTTCTTTTAGGGGCGAATTCGTGAATTCCATAGAACATGGAATATTTGACATGTGACAATAGTTGAACTGATCTCGATTTCTTAAGACACCAATTCGGTTTTATTTATTTCGTTTGAATTGTAAACATATATGGGTGGGGCGTGAGCGCACCTTGGTTGCTGGATCAAAAGATCAAAACTTTGTCAAATTCACGTCTTTGCTCATAATAACCTTCCGTACTGGTACGAATTATCTGGATAATAAATTATTACAAACAATATCACGTTTTCCTTATTGCATTCCAATTTCGTGCACGGTCATGTTTGAAAAGAGTTCTTGACTTGTGGAAAATATTGTTATGTATTCGTAGAATTTGAATTTAAACAGGCACCGGTAATTGTTCATTGCAATACTTGTTTTCATATACATACAGATTCAGACTTTTTCGAAACCTATTCCTTATCATGAGGTACGTGGGTACCCAAACAAAACTCCAAAGAAGTTTCATAAAATGAATACTAATTTGAACTCTATGTAAAAGTCAGATCTGACTGGGCCGGACTCACTGGTTTGATACATCAAAGATCTAAACCCTCCATCTACGTAGGACTAACTCCAGTGCAATTTCACCGTTTGCAATTTTTTACTCTGATCATTATCTGCATTGTTAGGCGAGGAACAAAGAAATTGCGTGATTATGTTGAGTGCTCCTTCGCCCGAGTAATGACCATAAAACTTTTCATGGAAATGGAGTTCATCGATGCTCTGGCAAATGAGAATCGTGGCTGCTCCTAGCCATAATAACAAGTGCTTTCATATGCTTTTTGAGTACTTTTAGAAGCCTGTTCTCATCTCTCAAGCTTCATCCCAAAACATTCCAGCAGATATTTACTCGGTTCATCCATATAGTCTAAAAGGTGGTGGACAAAAGGTTTCTTTTGTATTTACCTGTGTAAAACTGTAATCTCTTCGGTATATTATGAAGTTGTTGAAAAATACAACTACCAATCTTGTCTGATCGAATATATGTACAATGACTTTGAGTGAAATTACAATAAATTGTGTATGCCTGTTGAGAATTTCATTAAAGGAGCTCATAAACATGGAAATTCTTCTCTCTACTACCCTCTACCAAGAATCATCTCTTCTTCATTCTTGAGCCAGGCCAAACCAGAGTGAAATGCATTCCAAGTGTCAGCACGAAAAACAACATAAATTTAATGTCTAAATTCACATGTTGTCAAAATATGCATAATCGGACCCACAAAATATGAACAAATCGTGGAGAGTTGCTCAAAGAACTGCCCCGACGAAGAAAGATTTATGACAATGTAAAGCTGCGAGGAGAGACCATTTCCGTGCATTCAACAAGGTTGAAGGTGTGAAAGAGCATGCAGGGTGCATGCAGGCAAGTGCAATGTGCAACATTGAAAAATAAAAGTTGATCGATTTCTTGAGAAGCAGGTAAATGTAATGATACAATTTCCCACGATTCCTTTGTATTTCGTGAAACCTATTATGTGCATAGCTTAGGAAGTCCAACTTTGAGGCAGACTCAATGCATACGTAATTGTTTGGCACAAAAGCCTTTAAAGCGACGTCTGTTTTCTCACTGGGTTTATGTGTGACATTGACTACATGCATTACATGGGCAGATGTTGGTGGTGAGGAAAGCATCTTATTGTCAGGACTTTGATCACAAAAGGAAGTCCAGAGAATGTACTTTTGTTCTCAATAATTACTATACTTCATACTGTTCATACCAAGGGTACATATTTTGAACTAACATATATTTCCAATGCGTGAAAGTTTTTTTGCTGCCAAGTTGTTAATGATTTGTCACAGAAAATAGTATTGTGATACGGTATTTTTGAGTGGAACAGAGTAGGGGAACTTTTCATCGAGCTTCAGGAAAAGGGGAATCGGATGGAAAGTCATTTTGTCATCATCACGTTATTACTTCTCATACTCATATCCGATCAACTGCAACTGTATGTGCCACAAAAATAATGATTTTGGTCAGACCATGTATTATTTGTAATTTCACCCTTGTCGATCATTACCGATGGAATACTCGCTAAAAACGAGAGATTCCCTACCGATTTCCTCACATGGACATTTTACTTTGAAAATAAATGCTTGAAATACTTCATATTACGAAGTGGAGACCAAGCCAAGGGCACCAATTATTAGTGGCAATAAGTATTATAATAATGGTTTCACAAACGACATCCCTTTATCGATACTTTCAATAATGCATTGCTCTATAATCACTGGTGAGAAAAAAATTTCTCCTCCTTTGAACCCTGGAGGAACAGACTCAGAGATCCAGTAAAAAAGTCGGAGTCACGAGCTTTTGGCAGCAGCTGACTCAAAATTTCTGACAGGCCCATAAGTACATGTATATCCTTTAGTCAAATGTCATTTTGTCTTTTTCGCTATTGCAACTGAATATAGTATCACTCATTCTAATTCAGTATTGTATAGTAATCACACGGAGAATAGACCGTGGTAGAGTTTTTGTACATATGAATATGTAAGTGTATTTGATAGTGTCGTTTTCATCCTCACTCCCCAGCTTCGCTTGACAAGTCTTAAGCTCTGTACCTAAATTCAAAGAAAGTAAATAATGAGTTATGCTCATCGATCAAATGTTCGTCCATCTCATTCTGACAAGACAGGACAGGTATAGTCGTTTGGAAACTCGAGGTCCTTTGGAATTCGGATTGAGGACGACAATGAAAAGTGAACGATGATAATAATGTGGAAGTTCATGAAAAGAACATCGTGTCCACCTGTTAGGGATTCATATTCTTTCAGTACACCGAATGAGTATTCCTGAAGGCAAACCTCATGTAAAACTGTCACAGTGATAATGAGGAAGGATTTCATGTGCCAGAGGAGAATGCCCAAAATATCTTCCTCTCTCGTGGTGAGAACATACTGCATCAATTTGACCCACGACTCCGTGAAATATGCATACGCACAATGGATCATGCTTGCTCACGTAGAAAATACACCTGAATCTTTGCACTTGAAAGTTGGATTGCAGAAGCAAAAGAAGTTTTCTTTTTCTGAGGCTTGGCTACATTATTCAGGCGGACACGTTTTAGTACTGTCCAGTTTCGAAAGCTTTGACTTTTTGGAGTTTCGCAGCAGAGGTTTCTTGGTATTTCATTGCTTCTGCTAACAATGGCGGTATGTTGTGAGCATTTCTGTTTCTGGTCACTGAATTAGATGAATAACTGCATTAACTTCTGTGTCCTCGTATAGGATCACGATCCTGTAAGCCAATTAGAGGGGCGACTTGAGAAAATAACTAACAATAAGTTGTTGTTGAACACGGACTGATATAGTGTAAACTATGCAAAAATATATACATAAGACAATTTGTTATATTAGACAGCAGTCGATGGGCAAACCACCAGCAGAGTTTAGTTTAATGCTAGGATATTCAGGTTACTAGTTCCACCTCAACTTATATGTAACACTGAGCTATAAGGACCAAGGGACTAAGGAACCTGACAAATTAGGCCAGAAATAATTGCAATACTTTTCAGCTTAATTTTCATTCAAATGAACCAAATCAGTTGAACACATAAAGTTTTCATGTCATTAGCACAAATAATACATAAGTAATTATAAAGCATCTCTAATTCATTCGTGTTTTAGACATTGCAGTTAACTTTGTTCTTAAAAAATCATTTTTGTCGCCACACTTCATATCTACAATATGAGAATGTATGATGTAGCTCGGATTAGGTGTATTAGTAAGTACAATCACATAAAAAGTGTAACGTTTCTGAGAGATTGTGATACTTCACATTTGAAAATGTTTAAAGACCGACCGAAAGGTTCACATCTCAAATACCTCTTTCTCCCTCTCTCCGTGTGGTCCTTTGCATGAACATTGTATCGGAAAAGGCCATTTGGCACAGATTTCTAAACCAATTTAGACTAATGCAAAGACATAAAGAGAGCTGAGTAAAAACTAGCAAGCAACACTTACACCAGTCACAGTTCCATCGACTTACACCGAGCTTTATGTGCTTTTTGCCCTGCCAAATACATCTGCTCCACATAATGTAATGTGAATGTGCGTTAAAGGATGACTAACTTTTCTGGACGCTGGTCCAGTTGAATGAGTGGCTTTACTGGATGGCTCAATGACTTGTCATGCTCTCAAAAGATTTGCTAAAAAGAAGAAGAGGAAGCGAGAGAACTTTCCACACAGTTCACAACTTCCTAAAGGTACGCTACGAAAAAGGGTGAGAGAGCGAGAGTGGTATTCAAAAGGGGAGTTTACGATGAAGATTATTCCTAGCTTCTTTAGCTTTACTGCGAAGCTTACATATTATTACTGTCATACAATTACAATGTAAGCCCTGTTTTCATCCATTTCTCCCCTACATTACTTCGGACATTTGAAATAGTGTAAAATCTCCTCGCGAATGTATGTTAGCCCACTGGAAAAGATGTAGTTAACTTAGAGCGTTGCGCAAGAACAACATCCTCTTGTTTGAAATATCAGCACTGGCGAAGCCATTTATCGCTGAAAAGCGAATCCTATTCAGAGTCAGTTTTCATTTCTAATCTTTCAACCATCAAATTTATAAGTGGAATAACCAAGTCAGCGCTTTTCCTTGGATTTTGTCCACTTGAATCTACGACACCCAATCCCATTGAAAGGAAACTAGCATAAACACATTTTCTTCTTCGCTGTGTCTCTCCTGAAACGTTATATATATATGTATATCCTTTGAAAAGGACAGAGAACTTATGCTGCGGTAAATCTCAAAGTCATATATTTCAGTGGTCATCTTTACTGCTTTGAAGACCACTTGAACATGTCTTCGCATTCAACTCAAGAGCTGAAGATATTTGAGTAGAGTATCCTGTTTCCACCCACTCATTTACCAGGCTTTTTAACTCCTTTTGCTCACCGTGAAACTACTTAACATTAGGCTAATGTAGGTACGAGCATTTAAACTTCGGAGGCGAGTGACTGTTGAACTGGTGGAAATGTGTACAATGAATTTCACGTGTGAATGCCTGAAATGTTTATTACGTTCGTCAAAAGATATACTTTCTCCCTTTTATGCGAAAGCAGATAATCGTTCACCTATCCACCCTTGCTTTCAAATGTACATGCATGCCTCAAATAACTTTAGCCACTTGCATTATCTTATATCGTATACCTTTTGTTTCATATTATTTGAATGAAGTATAAACTCGAAAAGCTGGAATTTCATCCCTTGAATGTTCATGTTCATTCACACTTACAGGATTTTGGCACAAAGTTATCACTGAACATTGAACATTTTTGGAAAATTTTGTGCACTTTCATTTTTTGGACTCGCCTTCTGGAATTGTTGTTTTTGCATTCAAAATATCTGCAGTCTTATTTAAGAGATTTAACCCCAGCGAAACAACTTCATGACTCAGCATGTTCTCGATGGTAGATTTTCGCGTTTTGATGACGTACTTACCAAATTCCACTCTCAATCTCGATTGGTACATCTCATCTTCACATCCACTGTACCATATGCCCGATAACATTTTTATAACAGTCCATTCACCCTTACATCGGCTCGAGGTAGTACAAAATCATTGCTTTTATATTTTCGGAAGGGAGAATAATCATGAGTGCATCGCATCTAGTGTTGATAGGGATTATGTGAATTACGATTATGGTCGAGGTTCAATTTCTCTCTGAAAGATAACAATGATCAGAGTTTTTATTCGGTATATAGGTGGGGTGGTTGAGTAGCATACAGGTTATGCATTGAAAACGCAGGATTGGATAGAGAAATATTAAAAACTAGAATCGTGTTATCATGTACAGTTTTGTTTCGGAGTTCAGCAAGTGTAGGATTCACCGTAGCATTCACCACATGGAAGGGTTCACGTTATGTCACCATCACTTTATTTCCCGTGTTGCATCCTGCAGAAGGTGAAAGCATGCCGTAATTACATTTTAAATGTCAGTTTTTTATTGTTCATGTACTTACAATATTACTTAATACCGTTTACTCTGCATAAAGCACGTGTTATTTCATGCTTTAATGAGCTCTGTCACGCAATAGAGATATTTGTCTACAAAGTATATACGCATATATAGTATGTACCTGCTGGTCACGAACACATTATTTATTTGATCTGAGATCCCAGAATCCGAACTCCGTAATTTCTTATACACATCTATATATATAAAACTCATTTTCCTTCTGTGTGTATGTATGTATGTCTGTATGTCCTTTATGCATTTCTCTGCCTCTTATCCGATTGACACGAAATTTGGCACACATATGTAATTCGACAAGGCGGAGGTTATAGGCTACATTGCGAAACAAAATTTTCAAATCCACGACCCAATCGGGCCAAAAAACCCCACTGCCAGGAGCCAATTTTGGCATACTTTAACCGTTTCACCTGATACTTGGCATACACTTTACACCACCCACCACTAATGTGTGTACCAAATTTCAGCCGAATCGGGCAAGTAGTTTTGAAGATATGACGTTTTGAAGATATTGGTTTTTGAATTTTTGTTGCCTTTGACGGCCATGTCATGGTTATCTATATTTATAAAACTCATTTCCATTCTGTATGTATGTCTGTATGTTATTTATGCATTTCCGTGTCTCTTATCCGATTGACACGAAATTTGGCACACATATGTAATTTTTTGGCACACAAAAAAAATTTTATGTTTAAGATCCGATCGGGCCAAAAAACCCCACTGACAAAGTTTTGAATTTTTGTTGCCTTTGAC
>JAQFZW010000095.1:0-119693 GCA_034687055.1 Heteromurus nitidus | reverse complement strand
GTGGTTGTGTTGCGCGCAAATTATATAGTTTATTAATTCATAGAATTTGGTTTTATTAAAATGTTAACCAGTGATGCATTTTAAAAAAGGGTGCTTCAAATTTTTAAGTAGCCGCTAGATTGCACGCATTTGCGTGCAACGGGGTAACTAGTGTTTCAATACGTCTGTCTGCCGCCATACACAAGGACGATATTAGGTACGTATGCAAATTAGGTGAAAATCTTCAATCTTTTTCTTTTGTTTATGCAAATTTTTGTTACTTGTTCGAACAGTATTAATAGAAATACATTTCATTTCATGACCCGACATGACCTTGGAATAAATATATATTTTTATACAGTTAAATTTTTATGTAGATACATAAACACCCAAGCAGCAAAAAATTCCTCGATATTTTTGGATGAATAATAATAGAGTCCACTTCAAGTCCCATAATTCAATATCAATAAAGCGTAATAAAAAATTGATATTTAAAAAATGCGACTCCGTTCGAGAACGTTATCTTTCAAAGTACTGGAAATCCTGGAGAGAGAAAATAAGAATCAAAGTAATTTTCTTTACCATAAAACGCCTTCATAAAACTTTTTAATGATTAACTTTTGTGGCGACTTACAATCAAGAAAACAGCGGCTAACAACACTGATTTCGTGTCGATTGTCATGTCGGGTGCAAACTTGAGTCCCCAAATGTCCGCCTTTGTGAAGACTTCCCTCGCCAGCCCTCCCCACTGCTTCGCAATCTTCCCCACTGCCTTGTTAGTTTCCGGATTGAGAATGTCAAATTCCACGTGGCCCGTCATTTGTCGACAGCTCAGGCAGCCGATGCAGCACATGCACATATCTGGACCCTGAATATGGAGCACTTCATTTCCCTCCGAGTTTCGAACGGAGTAAAGGGCACGAGAGTATTTCTTCAATTGTTGGATAGAGCCGAACGCTTTCCTCCCGTCCGTAACGTTTATATACTGGGGAAAATGTGTGCATATAAATTACTGGAGAAACCTTTTTAACTAGTTTAACAAAAAATAACTAAATAGATCATGTTACCCCAAGATTGCCACATGCTCCAGGACTTCCTTCGAACCTCAACACTTCGATGAATTTCTCCTTCCTCTGCTCCTTCGGATTGGGGTCCAAAGTGATTAGAGGGCGAGCCCTGTAAACGCTCAACTGAAAGGGCTGCCAACCTCCATAGCAGAGTCTTGTGAATAAATCTGTCGTTTCAGCCACGAGGAGCAACCTGTCTCCTGAACTGTTCAGGATCTCGTATTTGTTTGCTGCGTTGAGGAAGACTGATGAAACGCATACAAAATTTAGTTAACAATCTTGGCATATATAATTAATAGATCGCACATAAATAAACTTAATTTGCTTGTGTCACATGTTACATTCAGCTGCAACAACTGCTTGTTTGATGAATAAATGCTGGTTCCCTTTGAGCGCCGTCTCAAGACACAAATCCACTACAATAAATCACATAATTATCTCTTGGCTAAGATTTTTATTTATTTTTCATTTTGCGTTCTTCTAGTTCGTTTTTTAAGTATTAAAATAATATTGGCAAATCACTCTCTAGATGAATTTAGTATTCAATTCTCAATTGAGCACATTTACCGTTTGCAGCTGAAAGCCTTCTCTCTTGAATCGGAATGCTTGGAATCGAGTCTGGAGTTAAATACTCTGTGCCCTTATCCGTCGGCTGCTGGAGAACGACGGAAATTTTCCCTGTGGAATACAGTTTCATTATGCAAGTGAAACACACTTCAGTTCGCATATATTTATTTAGAAAATTATCTTTATTCTGCCATCTGAATAAAAACTTCCGTTTTCAATTAGCACAAAATGTACGTACCTTTGAAGGGACTGTTTCCTCCTCCAGACGGGTGAATCATAACTCGGCTCATTTGCCTCGTAATAAAGAGTAAACGTGGACCCCTGGGAAGAGAGTTTTAAACCAAGAACACACACAAAAAATATGTTGTAAAATAAGAGCACAACTTTAAAGTGAAAAGGAATTTGAAATAAAACTGTCTCGCTGTTAAAAATGATTTGTTGAGGTCGTCGTGATTATTTGATGGATGTCTCCTACTTTTCCAAGTTGCATGACTGCACTGGTGAATTGAGAGATTTTTTGGGATCAAGCGAGTAACAAGTTTTCGTGTATGCGTATACAAAAAAAATATATGTGAGTGGTTTGGTTATGGCCACGAACACAAAAAGTGAAATGACTTGAAGAAAGTATGGACTTACTTGTCGTCTCCCATAATGCTCTCCAGGTCAAGAGCAAGAAACTTTCCTCCAGGAATGCAATAATAATAATACGGTGCAGCAGTTAATCTGCGTTTTAATTCCAGTCTAAATAATAACTCCGCCCTGTCCCGGATGGAAACCGCCAACCACAGGAGACCGACACAAAAAAGTATTCAAATGGGAAAGGTTATAATCGGGTGGTGGAGAAAGTATATAGGAAAGTGTATATACTTTCTAGTTTCACTTTTTATGTATCAAAGTCGCATGTTGCTCTCCATCTCGATCACGGGACTTTTTCCCTTTGTGCAATTAACAATACACGCAAATTATGAGAAAATATCATTTGCCTTAATCCAGTAATCGTATAGACAAGTAAAGGGGGAGATGGTCGTAAAAAATACATTCAAGTCTGGAATTCTCAAGGGTAAACTTTCAGACATGTTTTTGTTCACTTTTCGTTAGTTTTTGTATCCCGTTAATAGTCGTCAACTTCCGAAAGTGCTCAGTTCAAAGGAAACCCCTATGCCTCGACTATGGGGATTACAAATGTACGTCAAAAAATTAATCTTGAATAAAATTAAGTCTTGAATCTTATTTTAAGCCCATTTCCAATATTTATGAAGGAGTGGACCTGTGTCCACTATATTCATAGCTTTGCTTTCGGGTTGAAAGAACAAGACGGCCAACTAGGAAATGTCCAGTGAAACCGAAATAATAATTGATTACATTTGTATAGCCACCCGCTGGAGAAAGTCGAATATTATTGTGGAAACTTGGGAAGTAAAAGTAATTGAGTACGAAATACACAAATCTCCATATATCATATATTCCGCTAAAACATGTAAACCAGAAATGTCGTGACACTGAATTGATTATGGATTAGAAATTACACAATGGATATAACAACATCGTGAACGTGAGATTGTGAATCGAGATCCCTAATATCCAGTATATGTATTTGGCTACAAAAAGAAGAAACAAAAGCTAGACATTTTTTCTGCACAAAAAAAGATTGCATGATAAGGCCATGCCAGGCAAGCGATTTCCACGAATGGAATCGCTTTACAGAGTAAAAAGAGAGTTGTGAAAATGTGAAAATATGGTGAACTGAACACACAACAGGCGGATCAAAAGTAGGGCATGCAATTCATCTTGTGGGATTTGGAAAGTTGAAAGTTGCAAGCCAAAGAAATGCATGGCTTAGTTCCAAGAAAAATGATTTCCTTCTTCAAGTGGTGGTCGCATTTCTGTTTCCAGTCACGCCAACAAGTCGTCAGGAAGTTATGAAAGTGAGATTGCCTTGTTTTTACCTCCACTCCAAAATGAACTTCTAACTGCTTCCATTGCCTTTCTGCCTTGTAATTTATAATATCGCGTGGATTTCGTACGGATTTCGTCATTATATGAACGTACATATTTAAATGACTGGAGGAAGGCATGTCCTATAATATGCATATGTGCACTGTACACGAATTCATTTTTAACGAAAAACTAGAACAATAGTCCCATTAATTAAAGTATATGTGCATACCTATGTAATTATTAATTATATTAAAACCACCAACCGACACAATTAAATGCAGTTTTGTGAGAAACCCTACGTTTATGTATTTTGATGTTGTTTGTTCCCCTTAAGATCACCAACATCTTAAATCCAATGACGGGCAGAGTGCCAAGAATATGCCTGCGACAGATATAATCGGGCCTCTCTGCTACATCGATCAACTTTGTCACTTTTTGGAGGCAGATGTCGTCGCCCTTTTCAAGTCCACCGAGTTCACCAGTTCCAGAGCGTAGTTCGATGAACTGACATGGAAAAAAGTGGCCAAGACAACATTGATGGATTACTACCACGGAGTCGCTTCACTCTCGCAAACTTCTTCTGGAATGTGGTGTTCTCCAAGATCCTACGTTTCATATGTTGCATTTCCAGGTTTGCAAGAATCTTTTGAGGTATCCATGTCACATGTGCGGGATTCCTCAGCTAATAAAAATAAAATAAAATATTTCGTAATAATTTTTCATGTGATGATGCTTCCCAAACCCTAAAAAGTCAACTGACTACCATTCCATCTCGGAGAGCCGTTATAATTCGAGTCATGTCGAAAGTGCGAATAGATCATGTCAATGACAATCATCGCTCAAGGAAGCCGACTCGCTATCTTTGAACAATCGCCCAACAAAAGATTTAGTGTAACTCACCAGCATCACCCATGGACAAAATACGCTTTCAAATGACCAAAGTCGCAACGGAAAGGGACGCCATCAGACAAAATAAAATGACAGTGCAGCAGCAGGCGAGAGTTGTGAGGCCTTCCGAGGACAATTACAGTGTGGATCGGTGGCCATTCTTCTCCTTTGAAACCAAGTTCCTTGACTCATTCCATTTGGCTTCGCCTGTCACTAATCAAATAAATATTGTGCGATATGTATGTAAGATGTCCAGTCCAAAGAATCATCCACAAACCATTTTGTCTAGAAAAAAAGGTTTTAAAATCCTTAAACTTCTTGCGTAATAGATTACGTCAGAACTTCAAAACTGCACTGGCGTAGTACTTCTTAGAATGAACGATGACCTCCGAACATTTAGAATATATTATCGAGGGAAATCACCTTGTGACTCTGGAGGGGAATCTTATCAAACTGTATTTGCTCCTAGATTTTTCATGCACAAAATTTAACTATGATTCACATACGATTTGGAAAAGACGTTTCTCCTTCGATTTCCAGGCGGATTTTGAGTGCATCCTAGAAATTCTCTCTGCAAAAATCCCGATCGTCCACACCGACGAGTCGAGTAAGCAGCTAATGATCCTCTGCCAGTGGAAACCTTTGCTAGGATTCATCCCAGATCTGATCGTAGGCCTGCCCATTACCCAAGTGGAAAACAAGATCATTGCTGTGGTCGGGATGGCATTCAAGAATAAGCTTCCAAAGGGATTCGTGGATAGAAAGTTGCCAGCCCTTCAAGAAAATCTCGAGTAAGAGAATAATTAATTCGATTAATCAGACGTTCGAAAATGTTGAGTTTTTATTTAAATTTAATTTTCTGGTTGAAGAGCCTTGATACCATACGCCTTCGTGAACCAAGCAACGACGGACAACAGGGAAGATGTGAATAGGATTAACCGTGTGATCGAGTCTATCGACAGCATTGAGAGGAGCATGGGAACTCACACGACTGATGTGAGTAAAAATAGTATTTTGTCCTCATCCTGAAAAAATGTCTCGATGTCTAGATTGATTCCTCAATAGGATTCTTTTAGATAGCTCTCACAAACATCGGGCAAGAAATTGCGAATTTGGTTAACTGCAAGGAACTAGTCATCTTCACTGTCGACCTGGGGGACAACATCTTGCGGAAATTCCATACCAATTTTGGCTCGCGTGGAAAATCTGGCTGCCCTGATAAAAAGGTTGGCAAGTATTACAAAATGCAAATTACAAAAATAATTTCCTAAGAATCAATATATTTAAGTTGATTTTCATTACAGATACATACTCTTACTGAGATTCCATTGGGAAACACGAGTGCTGCGGCTTTGTCTTGGGTTGCATACAACAAAAAAGGGATGAGGATCAATCACGCTTACGAGTTGCAAGATTATGGGATCATCACAAAAGTGATTCACACAATTGGAAGTTGCAATGCTCGCTCAATGATTCTCGCACCTGTAAGAATTCTTATAAAAATATAAAAATAATTATTGTTTCATGTAATTTAGTATTGTTTGAGTATGTAGGTAGTCGACTATTCCGGAGAGTCATGTCTTGTGATCGAGATATCGGAGAGGGAACGGGATCTCCATCCGAAGGATTACGAGTTGGCGTTACTCTTCTGTCAGCATACTGCTTGCCTCCTCACCACCACCGTTCTTCTGGATCACAGGGAGAAGAGCAACAGGAGAAAAAATATAATTAACGAGATGCTCTGCAACATTTCATTTGTGAGTTTAGAATCTAGAATGCAAGCACTGTGTTGATATATTCGCTTTTGTATTTGGAAAAACATATTATTTGAACATGTTTTGAAATGTATTTCAGGTGAAACGCTCGAATGTGGAACAGTTCATTAGCCACCACAGGAAAACGTCCAGCGTTTTCAGAGGAAGTTTTGACGAGTTCTCCTTGTGCATTCGATTATTTCCAGAAAATGACATTGCTGGAATTGCACTCGAAGTATTTTTCGAGTTGGACATTGTGAAAGAATTTAAGATACGGAGATCTGTTTTAGTTCGGTCAGAGTTTATTTTTAAAAAATGTAAAATGTGAATACGAATTCATAAATTACTTGAGATGATGGTTGCATATTTTTCAGGTTTATTTTGTCAGTTCAACAAGGATATGGTTCCCTCCCGTACCACAACTGGTATCACGCCGTCTCCGTAGGTCACTATGCTTATCTGCTGATTAAGAAACTGAAACTAGTAGAAAATGGGCATTTAACGTGAGTTTTCAAAATACGACTGGAATAATATTACGACGTTGACTGCGTATGACTTATCAATGTTCTTAATTTATTTCCAGGAAATTGGAAGCGTTCGCTTTAATTGTGTCCGCACTAACTCACGACATTGACCACCGCGGCACTAACAACCAGTTCCAGTCTTATGCCAACTCGGACATTTACAAACTTTATGATAGTGAAGATTCTGTCATGGAGGTGGGAGGCTGAGATAATCCTCAATAAAATTGTAATTTCATTATTTTTGAAATACAATTTGTCTCTCTGAATTTTCAGAGGCATCATTTAGCCATTGCACTCGCAGTTTTGCACAGGGAAGACTGTAACATTCTGGAATCATTTAATGATACGGATTATAAATATTTTGTTGAGCTTCTTACGTGGAACATTATCGGTAAACCATACATTCAACTCAAGGAGATCAATCTGAAATCGTTATTGCCTTCTATATTTTGATTATATTTTAAATTCGATACTAAACTTTATCAATTTAGCAACGGACATTTCGAAACACCTTAAAAATCGGGAAACTTTATTTCTCGAAGCGAAATCGTCGAACAAGAAGGAGAGTAAAATGGCTCGGTTGTCGCTCTTCATGACGGCGGCAGATCTCTGTGATAACTGTAAGAAATGGGATGACAATTTGTCAACTGTTGTAAGTTATAAATTTTTTCGATTTTTTTCTTCATTTTTTCCACTTAAAAATTTCATGAAAATTAGAATACACACAGAGTTGTAAAATTATAATAGAAAGGAATCCTCCAAGAGTTTTTCACTCAAGGCGACATGGAGCGTCAACTCGGCTTCACTCCCATTCCCATGATGGACCGGCACGTAGCCTACGTTCCCATGATTGAATATAAATTCGTGAAATACATTGTGGCCCCAGTTTACAGATTTCTCTCGCAGCTCTTTGTCGAGCTGACTCCCTGCATCAAGAATATTCTTCACATTGAAGACCTCTGGACTCTGGCCACTGTCGTGTTTGAAGCTCACAAGGAAACCATGGACCAACTGGATATCCTCGAGTTGTCAGCGATGAAGGAGGAACAACTTCTGAGAATCAAGTTTGACGAGCCTCTCGACCAAGTCAAGAAGAGAAAGTTTTCTTTTATAGTTCCAATGCCTCCTCCACCGCCCCCTCCAGCACCTGCGGCGTCGCCGGCAACCACAGAGAGAAAATCTGGTCAGGTTAATATTTCTCTGAAATTTCAAGTGGACGAGGGACTGGAGGAAGTGGACACGGGAGAGAAGCGGAAAAAGTTTAAGTGTCTCCGGTGCTGTTGTACAAAGAATGAAGAATGATAAAGAAATATAAAGATTTCTATGTACTTCGTTTTATAGAATAAAGACCAAGGAAAAAAAGTATACTTTTGTTCTAGTTTTCATTGAGTTTTCAGTAGATTTTATGTTTTATTGCTTTAATCTTTTGGATATGTTATTTTTTGTTAGTGAGAGATTTTAACCCTTTTTAAAGCACGTAATAGTATTGTATTTTTGGCAATCACGAGAAATATGTAATATTGTAGATGACGACAAGGTTCTTTGTTGTGAAAAATTGGAAACATAACACAGGTAACATAATGAGTTGATCTCAGAAAATATATCGAGTATGACTATACGAATAAGGTACTGTTTTCCATGAAACCGGTCCACAAAGAAGGCAGCAGGATTTTTGTATTTAAGAATTTCCTTAACGGAAATCTGTCTTTATGTGTTTCCTCTTCAACATCCCCAATTCCCCCATCTAATTCTCGTCCAACACGTCTTGATACTGGAAATTCTGGAGAAAAACATTCCCCAAAAACATGAGGCAAAATAAATGGAACATTTGCATGCGTGGGAGGGATAATGAGATTTAGCCTTACCAAAAGAAAGCAGGCCGCAAGAAGCAGAGCTTTGTGACCTACTTTCATTGTTTCAGGAAATTTGACTCCCCAAATGTCACCGATTTTCTTCCCGAGCTCCTTATCTTTGTCACCCCAATATTTGGCAATTTTACCCACCAACGTTCTGTCGTCGGGGAGGAGGATATCAAATTCGCCCCCTTTGTCGAGGGAGAAGTTGAAGCAGGTTCTGCTCGCGGGCCCGATAATGTGAAGGATCTCCTTCCCTTCCCAGTCCCGAACGTAAAAGTAGGGAAGAGTGCAGTCTGTGCCTTGCTCGATTATCCCCAGGGTGTGTTTCGTTAATCTTAAGGTGATATCCTATTCAGATAACCCAAGAAAATTATTCAAAGACATTCTCAAAAATTGAATACCTTGCTCTCTACATCGACCAATTTTTAATATAATATATGATCTTACCCCACCACACCCACAACTCCTTGGCTCACCAGACATCTGAAATAGTGCAAAATTTGCAATTATTATAATTATTTATATATAATAATTATAATTATATGTAAATGTGCATAAAATAGTTTCCACCCTCACCTTCATCACTTCCTTCCTGTACATCCCTGATCTGATAAAGAAGCTGATATCGAAGGGTTTTGTACCGCGACAGAAGGCCCTTGTACTCGTGTCTGTGAGCTCATCTGCCATGAAAATTTTCTCTCCATCACTGTCCAAGACCTGACATTGATCGTACATCTGGTTAACTTGTTTCGCCTCATTTGACTAATTATGATATACAAATCTAGGCAATACGAGCATTTTTGGAATTTATAAAATTTCTACCTGATAATGTGTTTCAACTGTCCGGTAAACTGCGAAAAATCGCAAAATCCAATTAAAGGGCATTCAGACACAAAGTTTCCAAACCGAATTAATTTGAGTGTGCAAATTACGTCCATGCATAAGTATTCTACAGGGATTATATACGTTACCAAGTTTTAAGATATGCATGTTACTAAATCAGATAAGCTCCAATGAAAAGCTCAACAAAAGAATGTCCGAATTGAATTAGTATTTTATAAAATAGATTAGGTTAAACGGAGACTAAAGTGGTTTTAACATTTTTATAAAATATTAATAAGATGATTGCGTCTTGATTGCATGATCAAGTAACCACACATTTTCATCGAGATGAGATCAATATTTCAAAAATATATTAATTAGTTCGTGATTTACGTAAATTTCTCATTACTACCGCGAAATAACATAGTTGAGTATTGAGGGAACGTTCTGAGCTAAATAGTGATTTTACCGCACCAATTCTACAAAATGTGGCTGTGGCTTTGTGTGGTTTTTTATGGAAAAGAGAGTTTATGATAAGTACAAACATTCAATTGGGAGACCTGACTGCTTAATGAACAGGTGTTGAGTCTTCTGCAACGCTTCGAGACCTTCGGGAACCTCTGCGCAATCAGAGAGAATTTTCATAAATTATTAATCAAGTTTATGTTTAGTTGGCATTTGGGATGAGTGTTTGGTGTGGTGTACAGTATGCATTGTATGCATTTACCTGGTACTCCTTCTGGCTTCACTTCTTTAATTGGCTGTTGTGTAATGATCCCTCCATCAACGGGAAAACCTTCGGGAAAAATTCGTAAGGAAAAAAATGTCAGAGTCTGGTGTACAATTTCTTGCTTTCGCGAAGGCAAAAGAATGTTGTACCTTACCCGTACCTCGATTAAGCTCCGCCGGATGTATCGAGTTGGACTTGCTCGACTTCCGACTATTCGGTGTTGGCCATTTTTCCATGATGAGAAGAATTGCAAATTGCAAGGTAAATGGATTCTCACGTGTTACCAACTCGCAATAATGCAGTGAGACAGATTGCTGTCGTTTTTATTCGAAAACATGAAAAATTGTGATGAATTAGGATTAGAATCTGGCCTTGCATAAAAAAGTAGATCTGAATCGTAATGACGTTTGGATTGAGATGATTTTCATATATGCACACTTTTTTTTATCATGGAACGTTCTCTCTAGAGCTTTTCGTCCCCTCGGGTTCTCTATTTTGTCTTAAAAGCTTCACAAGGATGAGAATTCTGCATTACGCCAGCGTAGCACAATTTACACTTTTTGTCACCAAAAACGTTGTGAAACTGGTCATATTTTTGGTTTTTGATCTCGATAAACCATTTTTGTCACTAATCCCGAAAATAAAAAAAGGAGTTTCTCCTCCTCTTTAAATTCCACTACGAAAACGTTCCAATAAGTTGAATCACTGCCAGATGTGGAAATTGCATAGGCAAATTACACGCTGTACACATTTACAATACAATGTTTTGTCGAACACGGCCATTCAACTTTTCCACTTCAAACTATTCCCATAAATCTCTCGGAAACTTTCGATTTCCATGAACTGGGCGAGGGCACGTTTTTGTCACAAACTCTTTATGTTCTCCCAAATTCCATGATGCGCCAAGATCCCTGGATTCTTTCCACATTCCACAATTTCCGACAGAAACATGATGTCTGATGCTTGAAATACTTGGAATGGTTTCCAGACAGCCCCTTGATCAGTTCCAGTTGTGTGCTCGCCATACGATCAAGGACTGAGATTTAGAAAAAAGGAAAACGCTTTTAGCATATTCTTTTTTATTCCCTTTTATGTTCCAGCGTAAGAGGCTGGATTGCCCCATAACCCGTATTCCTGTACTTTCAATGTATCATGAAAAAATACTAGTGTAAAAAATATTATACGCTAGTATAGTAGCCTGCTCGTGTACACCACAACAGCGAGAATATTACTCGTGTGAGGGCAATTTTCTCCAGCACCATGAACAAAACCTGAAAAACTGTTCTGAATTAGTTTTAGGGAAAAGAGCATATCGTGTGGCTGTGAATGTGGAACGCATATGGAGAAGCTTTTTACTTTCGCTACTTGAATACCCTCCGCATTCATAATATTCATCGCATTATATTATATCGGGAATATAATATGAATGCAGATTCTCCAGCGACTGAACGAGCAAGGAAAAAAAAGAACAAAAAAGGGTAAATCTAGCTAATAGCTTGAACCGCATTGAGAAAGTGAGAGAAAAAGGAACACACACACACACCAAGCGTCTTACATTATTCATATAAAAATATATAGAAATATATGCGTTAGTTTGACGAGACGAAGGAACCACGGTGCGGCAGTCAGTCAAAATCTCAGGTATTCGTGCAGAGAGCTTTTCTTTCGTGAGTTACTTCTTCACATAAAATAAAACCCTCCTGGTCTCTTCGACTGGAGAAAATCATAGAGTGGAAAACTGGAAAACTTTTCTCTTTTGTCCTACTTTTACTACACACACATTTTTCTATGCATGCACTTCCCAAACTCAAAATCTAACGATGAAGGCTATGCAGTCTTTGCAAATTGCACTTTGGACGTTGCTCTCTTTGATGAATGGGTTTGTGGTGTGGTGTGGCGACTTTTACTCCAGCCCCACGTCCAGCATCATTATGACTAAAAGTGTTACTTTTCCCGCATGCAATTTCACGCTTCTCGTATTCCACTGAAACTGGCCAGTTGGAGCTGATTTAATGACTTTGTGCTATATTCTTAGATCATAGATACACTTTTGTAAAATATTATATTGGTCAATGGGTGAATGGGTTATTGTCGGTGTCAGTTAGCACCACAAATCCTGTTTGCCCCCTTTAACTTGTGTAATTTTTCCGTGAAAATGAGGTTATGAGAAAATCAGGTTTAAAAATGCGTTTAAATCAGGTTTAAACCTTTCATCGCCCTGGATTGGATTGAATTTGTTAAAAAAGAATAAGGCTGTGGTTCTTGTTCCGGTTTTGAAATAATTTGCAAATAAAGGTGTGTAAAACTATAAAAATGATTAATAAAATGTGGATACATGAATAAAATATGAATGTAGATGGGAAGTTGGAGGTATTAATTTTTCATATGAAACACTTGCAGAAACAAGGAGAGCATATGGTCATGCAATATATCACTCGCAGTTCTAACTTCCAAACTCGTACAGTTGAGTCGACTCCAGTACAAGTCCAGGCTTTCGCTTTTTTCTCCAGCTGAATTCGTTAGAAACAATACAATACAATCTCGTGCCTGCAAATTGAGAAGGCGTACATGAGTATTTATGGGAACGTTGTACTTGTTGACAATAAATTTAGGTTAGATGGCTTATGCCTCTTGTGCTAGTACCTCTTGTGAAATTTGCACACAAATTATCAATCATAATCAGCGAGACATTTGAATCGAGCCTTGTTGTACTTATTGTATCCTGCCGCGGTGTAAATGGAGTTTACATTTAGATTTGCAATTCGTACACGCTTGAAGCTCTGCACTGCATCGACGTGCTGCTGCGTATTTTCCTTTTCCACTCCAACCAAACCAAAATTCCAGATGAAATCCTGCTGGAAACTCGGAGGAAATCATTTCGATGCTAGAGCAGCAACAAAAACCTCAAACCCGAAATGCTTCAGATCTCTTATAATTAATTATGCACTGCGGCAGACGAAAAAGATATTTTTGATCGTCGGCTTTTGTTGTATTCTTCGGGTCATGAATTAGCGCGTCTACAATGTTACTAGCATCGTGCGAAAATTGGAAGATTTTTCGCGAACGCTGAAGTAACATCAAAATCTTCATATTCCATTCGACGGGGAAAATAGCTCACGTATTTATTTGCATAAAGTAATTTGGGAGAAATGAGGTTTCATCTAAAACACTACCACCGCAGCTCTATAACCTTTTGTTCTTTCTTCGCCACAAAACAGACAACACAGAAGCTTAATAATAGGCTGAGGGGCAAATATGCTAATGTATTAATGTATTCTGGACACTGGAGAAGGGAGTATTTCTTACTTGGGAATTTCAAGGTGAACTTAGAACGCGTAGTGCTTTTCGCTTTTCTGGTGGTGTGCGTTGTACTTTGTTTGCATCTTATCTTTCTATATTTAAACAAGAGCATTGCACCAAAGCGAAAATATTCCATCTCCCAATTTTTTCCTGGAAAATGTGATCTTCGGAGTACGGATATTATGTTCCGCATGAAGATACTCTGAACTGAAAATGATGACGTTCCAGAGAGAGTTTTGCAAGCTTGAAATTAGGCATGCGGCAAATAGTGCGCTTTTTCATGTTCTTCCTATCTCGTTCATCGTATCGGCTCCAGAGGAACCTCTTCCGCAGTAATAAAAATGGAACCGCAAAAATGAAATAGGATTGGAGTCAACTGCGTCATACACAAGAGAGAGAGAGAGAGAGAAACGTTATTTTATTTTTCAAAGGATTCATCAAGAAATCGCAATTATAGAACAGAGTACTGCCGAACCTATTATTGTCATTACCCAATTATTTTTGTTATAATTTTTCTAAGTGCTGTCTAGTGTGCTTACTATGCAACTGTATATTATACATCTTAAAATGTATCAGTTCAATCACAGGGTTGTTGATGACATCTCTATTACCTGAACCCAGCCAACTATTTAGCCTTGCTTTTGTTTCGCTCTCTCTCTCTCCTCATGATGATGACGATGATGGGTCACGGAATTATGAATTGTGATGTGCTGAATTGATGATGAACAGTTATTTTCCCAAGTTCGACTGAATTGCACTCAAAATGCAGCGCAACTGGTAATTTGCATAGGAAAATGATTAGACAAGGATTTTTGCCACATGTGGACAAATTTGAATGATATTTCTGTGTTACGGAATTATAAATGATAATGAGATCACCATCATTATGATACTATTGAGAGAAGCTATAAATAGTTACGATTCTGACAGATTAATAATTCTTGATAGAAGATCAAATCTTCTACTATAGTTTTTTGTGTATCGTTGTACAAGTGGAAATATTTGACAAAATGTGGAAATTACGTTTTGCATTCGTCGCGGTGGCGGTTGCACTTTGTTCGCAAACGATATCTGGACGGGGAATAAATTCACGTTTGCAGGAATACGAACCTGACACGACTCCAGGAGGAGGGGATATAGAGATACCAGAGGAGGTAACTCCTTTAGATATGACACCTAAACCAGAGGAGACAACCTCTAAACCAATTGGCCCAATTGATGGTGGGCACCAACACCAACCTCCACCCCCACCCGAAGAAGATTTGCCAGGCTTCCCATCAAAGCCAACACTGAAGCCGACGACTGAAGGTGTTGAGGAAACCACGACAGAGGAAGGCCAATATCAGCCTGAGACCACTGAGGGAGGACAATATCAGCCTGAGACAACTGAGGGAGGACAATATCAACCGGAAGAACCAACCACCGAAGGTGGTCAATATCAGCCAGAAGAGCCTACTACCGAAGGTGGGCAATATCAGCCTGATCAAACAACTGAAGGTGGTCACTACGAACCAGATACAACCACTGAAGGTGGCCAATATGAACCAGATCCAACCACTGAAGGTGGCCAATATGAACCTGAAACCACAACCGAAGGTGGCCAATATGAACCTGAAACCACAACCGAAAGTGGCCAATATGAACCCGAAACCACAACCGAAGGTGGCCAATATGAACCTGAAACAACAACTCAAGCAGCGACCATCAAACCGACTACAAAACCTACGACGACCACAACTCCAGAACCTGAGACAGAGCCGACTACTATCAAAACAACGAAAAAGCCAGTTGTTCCAGGGGTTCCTTGTGTTGGCTCATTTTGTGGTTGAGTCTTTTCACTCTGTTCCTCAAAAGTTAAAACAAAATTTTCTTTCGTATTCGTAAAAATCCTATCTACTTTTTCACGATTTCAATCTTTTTATTCAGAAATGGAATGGGAAACCATTTTTCACATTTTTGTAGTATACAATGATTATTTAGTATTAGAAAATGTTAAAAGATATTCGATTATCCTATTGTGACTTGCTCAATGTGTAAAGTAAATTAATACATAATATAACAAATTATTAAATTTTCTACAAATAATACGTATACGAGGATTTGATTGAATTTGAGTTGAAAAGTTGACTCTAGTTGGAATCTAGTTATATTTTTGCACTATTTTCTCCGCCAGCACACATTGTCCTATAGTAATTTGTTATTCAAGATTATGGACGAGAGTTGAAAACACATTTTTATTTTTATATTTGCCTTCAGTCAGTTCTATCAAATTTTTAGAGAAAAAAGAATAGCATATTCTCGATTAAATTTTGTTGACTAATTATCCACATACAATATATCTGTTGGCAGTTCCGTACAATGAAAATGGTTTATCCACAGGATGGCACAGGAAAGTACAAAAAAAAAATCCATTTCCACAAGGAACATTTTCTCCGTTTCACCTTTCAGCAAAAATGAGACTTTCTTAAGAAAAATTCACACAGAAGACATAATTCGCTCAGCCACGACAAGACAGAAGAATAGAGACGAAATTTCCCATTGTTATACATCTTATCCCACACATTATGTCACTCATTCAACTTACTTGGCGATCTATATGTTCTTGTGAGTTTTGTGAGAAAAATTCTAGAGGCGAACCTGCGATTATTATTACTTTTGGATCATTGATTTTTTGGCATTTGCAGGAAAAAAGTTACAATATTATTATTCCTTAGAGAATACAATATAGTTACAATTAGTACAAGTATAAATATAGATTAAGTATTTCTATTCAGTTTGAAATATTTCTTCTGGAAAAAATGGCATTTTTTTTACAAAACTGTTCCTGTCTAAAGGAACATACGGATATTGACATTATTGATGACAAACTTTCTCTTTCTCTCTCTACAAAGAACATGTTGTGCACAGCACGTGTTCATCAGGCCCAAACATCCATTCATTCAATCCAATCCAATCCGGCTACATGTGTCTTCTTAATTTTTTCGTAGAATGAAAGCAATTTCTCCAGTTGAGTCAATTTATTTCCCCTTTCTCCAGCTCAGGTCCCAAACAAAATAGACTGTCATTTTTGTCTTTTTTCTTCTTCTCACTGTTACGCACGTTGAAAGCACAGAAAGAAACTTAAAGAAACTTTTCTCTCAATCACAGTAGAAAATATTTCCCTACAATATTTCATATCATATCATCATCTCCAGCAGGGAGTTTATGTATACACTCGCAGGTTCCAGCAGAGTTTTTGTTTGGACATAAAATGCAATATGTTCTTACGTAAAATATGGGAATTTCTTCGATGGAGTTGACAACGTCTGGCTTTGATAGTTTTTGATATCCCATCGTGTTTCTCTCTGACAAGGAGAGAAAACAAGAGTGAGCCTCATGTAAATCTATCTAAAAAAAACTCCTCCTGCTGCTCCTTCATTATCCCCAGAAAAGCCAGTCGACTCTCAACGCTCCCTTCTCCAGTTCACGGATGAATAAAAGATGAGATGGAAATACTTTGTTTGACACTCAAGTGGCACTCGACTCGCGAAAAACAACAACCCACCACCGATGATCTCCTCTAATCCAAATCGAAGAAAGGAATGGGATCATCAGTGGAGCTCGGTGGAAACAAATCTGCGGAGGATGTTTCCAAAGTCGGCTCCACCGTTGGCGATGATGAGTCGTGCTGTTCTTCAATGAAGTAGATTCCAACGAGGATGAATACAACGAGGCTGAAGAAGAGGATGGAGAACCAGATCCAGCACGCGGTGGAAACACCACCCGCGGTGGATTTGTGGTAGAATTGATACTCCTGAACACAAACAAGCACAAAAATATTTAAATGAAATTAGCAAGAAAAATGTCATTTTGTCTGTTTAAATTTAAGAAGCTTACTAAAAGGAAAACTGCGGCGAGGAGGAGACATTTCGTTTTCAAGTCCATGTCTGGATGGAAGCTGAGCATGTACGCTTCCTCCGCCTTCACGTGCTCCGTCTCGTCCTCCGTGGGAAATGTCAGCCATTGCTTTTTGATCTCGCCGACAAAGCTCGTTTCATCTGTTAAGAAGACCTTGAACTCTGGATTACTTGGCATTCCCTTCGAGTGCGCATCTTCTGGACCTATTATCTTAATGACTTTCACTCCAGTCTCTCCCTGGATGTTGTACGTTGGCGTGAATGAGCAGAAAGGCTCCTCTTGTGAAATCCGACCGACTTGCTTCCCATCCCGTTTTACGACAGCGTACTAACAAAAAATATGTAAAAAGAAAGAAAGAATTCACTTCTTGAGCTTGAAGCAAAAAGGGGTTTATCATACAATCTTTGTGCTTTTAAACAAGGAAAATGTTCTCCTTTTTATTGATGTCAAGATTTTCTTATGCTTCTTCTAGAGAATTCTTTCCAGTATTTTTATACTTTGACTAAGGCCCGTATAAAATCCAATATTCTTTTTATTAGAAGAAAAAGCAATTTCTTTTATCTGGGTCTAAGTCAGGAGTCATGACCTAGTTCATGTGCGTTCATGGTTCATGTCCAGCTTTAAATCAATTTTCGGTAGTATTTTGCTATTTTACTGCTCTCTCCTCTCGCTTACCCCTTTCACTCGATTGTGTCCGGGTTGACCATCAATTTTGAACACTTCCACGTAGTCATAATCAAGGAGCATCAAGTTAAATGGTTGCTGCACTCCCTCGAAAATAATGCCGGGGTACTCGGTCGCGTCAATGGCGAAGAATATGGGCTGGCCAGCTTTGTTTAGAATCTCGAATTGATTGCCGATTTCAATGTAAGCTGTGAAATGGGAAAAAATAAAATAGAAATCATCATCGTAACATATAGCTCAACCCAATAAAGCATTCTACGGACCGAATTTCCTATGAAGTTCTGTTGGCCACAATCCCCCAAAAAAATACAAAATTCCTCCTTTCTCGATTTGTATTTTCCCCAGGGTTCAATCTCCTAATTACGTCGATCTAATGAAATGAGGGTCAATGAAAGTGCCCCCAATAAATGACATTATTCGCACACTTTACGCCGAAAATCCAAAATGTCGTGTTTTATCAATATTTCAAGATAAAAATAGGGAAAATTACGGAAAATCAAAATTTCTTAGTTCTCCACTCAAGTATGAAAATAGAAGGATATTTTTGTTTGTACAATTGCATGTAGGGAGCAGTATAGTTGTCCGGTCAAGAGTGAAAGATAATGTCTTGATGGCATACAAATTGCCATCAATTCCATTCTCACATTTATCTTCCCTCACTCACATTATCCACTTTGCGTGATGGTGATTCTGATTAGGCATTTACTTCCATGAGAGCAGCATTATTAGATGCGTGTGTGCAGACCAAACAGCATTCTCAAGTTACATTCAAGCTGTCGAGAGAAATAAGACTCGTGTGACTGCTGACGCTGACGCTCGTATACACCAACTCACCCCAGTCCAGTGAAAGTTTTCCCGTTGCATTTTACCAAAAAAAGAAGAGAAAACTCATGCGAGTGCGAGGAGCAATAAAACCAACAAAAAAACTTGTGGCTCTATCTCTTTTTCATTCTGATATCCGCAGATATATATTTCGTTGATTTGCTCAAATAAAGATTCTACTCGTGCCAGGGTCTCGAGGAAATAATACTGAACCTTGGAACTGGAACCGCATTCTAAACTGTATACTCTGGATTCTACAGGCTGTCCAGTCCACTCCAGCTCTCGAGAGTATACAAAAGCGGGATTTTGCATTAAGCGTTAAGCTTCCTCGCCTTGTTTGCTCAATTCGCTCACTTGAATTTGATCAGATTTAGATTTGGCTATAATGTAGAGAAGCAGCATACAAAGCATACGTTCCGCTTTTTTCTGGGTCCCCGACTTCGAAGAATTGACCAATTCCATGTCGCATGCACAACTACCTTTATTTACACTCGTAATCCAAACACATGGCGGATGTTATGCAAATATAACTAAATAACGAGCTGGACTCTTGGATTTCTAGTTGGAGCACGTTTATGAAAGTGGAACAAAAAAATGCAAGCCGAAAATGAAAAGAAACCGGGTTTATCTTCTCCTCGCATCAAATTTATATTCCCTTCTTCTCCTCAGCAAAAACATTTCCAGCAGATGTATAATGTCAAATGCACGCGTGTGGAAGTATATATGAGCACACACATATAACCTTGTATGGCAAGCATGCTAATAATATGAAATTTTGTAGAAGGGAAAGTAGATGTAAGTATATGTCCTGTTCCAAGAAATTACATGATAGCTTAAGGCCGTGTAGTACGAGTGCCCTAAATATGATACGATACAAGACTGAAGGAGTCAAGTTTTTTCTCTCCGAGTCGTCATATACATAAGCTTTATATTCATGTAATGTAGTTTCTCTCCATCACACACTTGTTCCACGTCCACTTCCCGCAACTTCTCCAATATAATAATAATGGCCAGTTGGATTCTCCCAAAGTTTTCACTCAACAACCCGAAAACTACTGCACTGCAGTGCTCTTCTCCTCATTCCTCTCTCCTCTCTCGAAACGAAAGTGAGAACGAGGAAAGTAGCAAAAAAAGAGCTTAAGCTTCTGCAACGAAGAAAAAAGTAGTACTAAAGCTCCATAATGCCACTTCAGACATGCTTTCTCTTTTTTCGCTGTTGTGTGCACAAAATGTATATTAGTTAGACAGTTAAAAGCATAAGTATAATGTGATTTCCTTCTCTTCATATAAAAATGCATGTTATGTCGTCCTTCCCTCTATAATGATTATGTGTACTGGACAGTGTCGAATGTCGTGCCAAAAAATTGAATGGAATGAAGTTGGAAAGCTTTTGTTTTCTCTTTCACAATCCACACCGTTCAAGTTGCTTTCTCCAAATCTACTTCTCTAACACATGCACACGACATGCATAAAAGTAGAATCTAAGGACTGAAGTATATCCCTCTCAATCTACAAAAAAAATATGTAGTGAGAGGGTGAGCATATGAGCCGTCGAAAAACTCTTTGGATGCAATTCACAATTTCCTCTTGCGATTATGTTACTCTTGTGTGGCAATCGCAATTTGATCAAAGTGCTCCAAAAAAAACTCAAACTCGGGTTGAATATATAAACTATTTCATGCTTCGTGTAATAAAAGAGTGGACATATAATGTGTAATGGTTGTGTGAGATGCTATCAGGATGGAAATAGTGTGTATGAAAGTTGATATGTCGTGTTCTACACGAAACAATGATGCCTCGAATCTGATTTCCCTTTCGCACTCAACTCTTTTTGCATGTGTGCATGCATACATGGCTACTCTGGATATATTTTGGAAAGCAATTCATTAAAAATGACAAATGGCCGCTTTCCCAGGGAAAATAATAATCATAATTGCCTACGAGCCTACTGCTGCCGGTGCTGGAGCTTCTTGCTCAAGGGAATTGTAGAGGAGTAGCTTCACACGCGTGTGTGCTCCTCGACTTAATTTTAGACAATTCAGCTGTGCACTTAATTCACTCTAAATGGCCTACTATCATAATCATAGTCTCTTTTTTTGTGCCTGGACTGGAGAAGAGAACATTTCCCTTCCACGAATAAAATCGCTTCCAGCGAGCTCCGCTCCAACTTGTAACCCTGAAGGACGAGGAGGATTATTGAAATGGCGAATGGATTTTCATTTAAACATTATTGTGGCCAACAGAGTGGAAACGACGCGGATGGGTGAATCAGGAAGCAACATAAACATTCATGATGACGTGTGCACAATAGCACAAAACGGTATATTTTTATATTTCGATGGGACGAGACTTACGTATCAACGACTTTCTAGCTTGCTTCACAAAGACCCGCTCCGCATTCCGCAGCTCCTTCACTCTCTCCTGGAATGAAGCTGTATAGAAAATTAGAAAAAATGTAAAATATTGCTGGAGAGAAAAATTTACAAGAATCGGATACATTTTTCCAGTTTGGGAGAATGGGTAAAACTTAAGTTAAGTATGCAATACACACGTGTGGAGAATTATGTTTGTTAACGGAAAGGCTTTTCCATTTTGTGTGGTTATTCACAGGATGGAATTTACATACATTTTCTAGATTCCAGTGAACACACGCACGCAACTACTACAAACATTCCTTTGTTGGGGAAAAAGACTACAAAAGGGGAAAGTGAAAGTGTGTTTTGTGTTTGTTCAGTCGGTGCGGCGGGTGGTGGTGGTTCGTGTGGTTGTAAGATTGTAAACGGAAAAGTGTAAGCATCATCTATATTTTTTGTGAAAATTATGCCGCACTTTTGCATAAAATGTGTGGAGCATTGGAGGAAGTTGAAGATAATTTACGACAAGTGCATGACTACTCCACTACAACTACACTATTCTTGGAGGAGGTGTGGGGGGTGGGAATATTACTTCTTGCGAAAGATGGAGGAAAGAGATGCATTAGTATAGCTTTATGTTTATGATAATGATAACTGCCTTGATGTCTTCTTATAACAAATACCCGTCACGATGCACATAAAGCGTGTGCATCATCTCCAGTCTCTAAGTTGCGCATAAAAATGTGGCCAGATGCCATTTCAACAAGACGTCATATCTGAATTTCTCTTCCCAGCACACATTTCCCTTTGAAAATCCGCTTTGAGAGAGAGCTTGAAGCCATTCCAGAGGCAATATCTTCTTCCGCCAAGCCGGAGACGTTATGAACATCATCGTGAAGATGTGAAATGTTAAACAAGAGACAACAAAACCATTTTTTGCATGGGACACGGCTAGAAATCAGCTTTGTCCCATTCTCCTCTTGCTTTTGTTCCCCTTGTCTCGCTCGTGCTAATGAAGTTACTTTTGGTTGGGGGAAAGACAAAAGGAGTGGTTGTTGGAGAGATGTATGTGAAGGAGCTCCTTTTCATAATTTCATTTTATGTTTTGCTACTTCAAAGGGAACACAACGCATGTATACATATCTTATGCTATTTAGCTGTCAGTTTATAACTTTTTTCTGGGAATCAGCTCAAGTAGTTCTCCAGGAAATGAAATTGAAGTCACAAAATGCTCTATTTAGATAGACCTGAGTTTTTTCAATGCTGAAGGAAAAAGGAAAGTTTTTTTGGTTGATGTGAAGTACTAAACTCATCAAATCAAATTATGTTCAAGTTAGGGGTACTCCCATAATGGGTGCTTCATACAAAACTCGCAACTTTTTTCGGAAGTGTGTCCTTTGTCAAATGTAAGGTTTGCTGTGTTGTGGTTGTGGTTAAGTTATAAAAAAGGTATGAAAAAGCTCCACTCTCCCGAGGATATGTGTGCTTGTTCGACACGACATCAACAAAAAATAAAATGGGAGAAAGGTAGTAGAGTCGAGGAATGGAGAGAGGAAGATAAGTGTTTACATTTAAGGTTTAAGTACACAAACCCACACATAAAAAGTAGGAGAGGAGAGTTTTCTCCACCATCAATCTCATGATGTGATGAGGTAATAAACAGCGTATTGTCGGCTGATTACCAGTTCGTAAATGGGATGATTGGCTGAATAGAGAGGAGGAGTGAGGAAGCAACAGTGCTGCACATCGCAACACATTTATGATTGCCGGAGTGGAGGGAGGCAAAGGGAAGGAGATGTTTCGGACTATTTTTTATCTCAAATTCTCAAAAAAGAATCCGGAAGGGTTAGATTTGATATGGGCGTATCATGTATATCAACTATGATAAGGATCAGTTGAGTTGTAGAGTAGTATTTCATGCGATCATCCATATTTCACTTACCCTTAAACGGCTTAATCTTGAAAACGTTATCCTCATAAATATCACAGGGGAATGGAACATCATAATTTATTGACTCGATGTTATGGAAGCTCTCACAATTCGCTGCAACCACTGCTACCCCATCCGCAAAAAAATATATATACTCAAGTTTATTATTTATCCAGCCGTCAGACATCAAAACGTAAAAAAAACACGAGAGAAGTAGAAAAAGGAAGTAAAAGCGATTTTTCGTTGGAGAGGATGTGTGCCGCGATAAGGTTCAAGAATGTGGCGGTGGCGATTAAAGTTCGGCGTGATGTTTACGTTTGGGTCGTTTTCGTTCGGGGAAAATGGCATTAAAGAGAGAAGGAAAATTTATTTGAGTTAATATTTTTAAATGGTTTACAGAAAACGTATTCAAGCATTATATTAAATAGTGGGCATATCTTTATATTATTGAAAGCGTCTCCAAGACCAGTCCAGAAAAAAAGTTTTTTTGGGGGTTTGTTTTTACTTACTTTTTGGTTCGACAATCGGCGTCACCACATTCCTCTCAATCATCTTCCTCGTGATACAACAACAGTTGAGGCTCGACTGGAGTAATGAGCAAGTTGGTGTTGGCGGCTGTTCCTCACGCTCGTCAGCAGCGGTAGCTGGAAGAGGTACAACAGCAGCACAACTGGAACCCGGTTGACGTTGATGGTAGTTGCGTTGGTGCTGATGACTGGAATGATGATCAATGTGAAAGTTGTTGTGAACTTTGAAGAATATGAACTTGTCATCTAAACTTTCTCTTGACATAGGGACGACAGCCTATGCATTCATCGACTAACTTCTGCATAAAACTTTTGAAAACGCTATTTTTCTTTATAAAATTCAAAGCACACGTCACTTCCGGTCAGTCATAATCATCTGACGACGGAGTTCCACACATTTTGTTCCTGGAGAATATGCTACACACTGAATTCTTGGTCTGATAAAAAATTCAAGATCTCCGATTTCGGCAGGCACGCAACACTATAATGACATTGCACTGGAACATGCACATCTCCTCCGACCTCCACTCATCCATTCTCCACACAAACGAAACTTTCTCCAGCAATATGAGAAGAGTGAATTGAGAAGAGGGGAAATTTGTTCTTTCTCTCGAAACGATCTTTTTCATCTAGAGCGACTACGACTAATATTACTCCCACAAGTGAAGATTATTCATGTTCCATTCCAGACTCATCCAGATCCAATCCAGCCACCGGAACAGGAGCAATAAGGTTTTTGAGCAAAAAATTATTCACGAGATTCAGTAGAAAAAATGTCTAGATCCAAATGAGGGAAGAGTAGAAGACAATGTAATGTAATCATAAAACGATTGTAATTCGTCCCTCCTTTTTTATATATTCTTGCCATGTGCTCACTCACTCCATATCTCTCATTTCATTTCACCTTCACAACTCCCCTCTCCCCTCTCTCTCTTCCTCCACTCCCTCGCTTCACAAAAACCTGGCGAGTATTAATATTGCACTCAAAACTTTCTCCTGGAGAAGAGGAGACAAAGCACACACGAGAGAGAAAATGTATGCACGTTGAGGAGTGAGGATAACACGGAGCTTATTTCTTGATGATGATCACAAGGAAGCGATGATGAGACTCGTTTCATGTTACTCTTTCTTGCACACGGGCAAAAGACACACAGGCCGTGGCCGTGACTAAACTAAACCCGAGAATGATATGCAATGCAGCAAATATCGGCTTGCATGAAGTGAATCCAGAAGGAGAAAAGAGGAGTCAGGGAAGAAGGATATGGATGATGACGGTGTAGAATATTCCCTCTTCCAGCAGAGCTCTCTCCAGCTTCACCAGACCAACTGCAAACGTGTGGAGAAAGCAGAGAAAAAATGTAACACACGAGACAAGAGAAGCGCTCTGCTTTCTCTCCGCGTTTCCTCCTCCACACTCTCCGTCTCCACTATGTTCCAATGTTCCACTAGACCAATTCCCATACACGATGTCTGTGCATGGCGAGATGTGTGCACTGTGCACATTTCCTTTGAGACGTTTTTATTCCTTAAAAACCTTCTCTGCAAGTCGCTCTTTACTTAGACTCTAACGTCCTTTTCTCATTTTGGTTCGAGGGAAACGAGCGTCCCTCAAAATATATGTCTTGTGCAAAACGAGAAAAAAAACTTTCCCCTGTCTTTCCTAATTCTTTCCTGTTGGAGAAATAAGAATCATTTCTCCAGGAGCATTATTGTTCCTGTTCCACTCGTTTCTTCGGGAGTCGTTGTCTTAAATACTTACGCAATCCACTCGCTACTGACTTCCAGAGAAACCTAAAACAATCAAAAAGCAAACGTGAGCAATGGTTTAGAACACGTTTTCTACTTGTACACAATGTACAGTA
The DNA here is from genome assembly GCA_034687055.1 of Heteromurus nitidus. Lineage (NCBI taxonomy): Eukaryota > Metazoa > Arthropoda > Collembola > Entomobryomorpha > Entomobryidae > Heteromurus > Heteromurus nitidus. Next base: position 94,192 of record JAQFZW010000095.1, on the reverse strand, counting down.
TGAATGCGCCCATGTGCGTGATACTTTCAAGGCGTCATTAAGTTTTTAAAAAAATAACTACAAATTAGTAACTCGCGGTAAGAAGACTTCGTCGTAGTTTGTAGCATACGCAAGTATAATAGAGGAAGGAATCGTAGTTCGTTATTGCCGAGTTTGCATTTGTCTCTCTTCTTGCACTTGCAAGACAGTTCAGTACATTCTGTAATTTTACCCTCTTCTCAAAATCCGTTTCTTCCATTTTTGCAATATCTCATTTATTTTCCGCTTTTGTGATAAAACCTAGTTTGCTTCATTGCTCCCTTTTATCCCTTTTCTTCCACTCCGATTGTGTGGATATTAACTGTAAGTGGAAAGTTCATCTTACTTTTTTTACTTTTCGTTATAGAGAGAGAGAGAGAGAGAGAGAGAGTTAGAGGAACCCAAGAGAAAATGGATGTTTGGCGATGATGCATTGAACACATTGACATTTCGGGAGTGTACGTGTTTGAACGAATAAAAATGGAATATGCTCGAGAAAAATTCGGGAGGAGACAAAGGCGACACTCGTCTATATGCGTCCTATATTTGAAAAAATGTGGAGAAAAGAATGAATGCAATTTCTCAACGTTGACGGAAACGCTACACGCCATTTTCGCTGGAGAATGTAGCATCCGTCAACCTCATCCATTGAATACCTTATCGTATCCAGAGTGAAAGTACAGAAGCAGACCCAATCTGGTCTTCTTCTAAGTTATCAAAAGAAAATATAAAAGGAATTCGAATGCATCAGCAAAAATATTTTTTATTTTGTCAGACTCTTCCTATCTTGACTCTCAGACAAAATTTGTCTCTATCTTTAGAAAAAGTTGTGTATATTTTTCTTGGAAAATTATTCAAGTCACATGATCACATCCTCGTCTTTTTTCTTGTCTTGTGTCCTTTTTATGTATTCCTCGTTGCAACCTACTTCTGCTGATTCTGATGATTATTATTCCGAAGATATTTTGCTTATTGAATCCTTCATTGGGAGAAGAGAAAAGGGAAATAAGGTCTGATCCTTTTGCTCGTACTGTTCGATTCATTTTTTCGGAAGGGAAATTCTGTTGAAAAAAGATAGTGTGATGCATAGACATGGTTGGAAACACTGCCAGAGGAAAATGTAATTTTTCCATGTTCGACTAGAAAAAATGGGAAAAGAGTGTGACAAAGAAAAGTAAAAGATGTGGGTTCCAGAGAGTTCCCTTAAGTCATATATGAAACCTTGGAAGGTTGGGGGGAAACGGGCGAGTCTCCAAAGCACAAGTCAAGTCACGAAAAACAATCCCCATCCTTATTGCATACACACATCTCACATGTATGTATTTTGGCTCAAGCTTTTTTTTCTCCAGAGTCGAAGGCGATATATGCTCTCTACCTTCTTTTCATTTCATCCATGTGGCAATGTAAGTACTATCTTGAACCCATTCACCAACATTATCACACCATACCACACACTCAGAAAAGCTTGTGAAACTTCTTACTTTTCTCTCCTCCAACAATCCTTGATTCAGAGCGAGATGAACTCTGGCTAGGCTTGGATTGGAAGATTGGGACTAGGAGAGAGGAAAATGTTTTGCGTTTGTGGTAGGTAGCTCTCAAGATATTTCTCTTTGCTAGTGTTGAGCTGATGATAATAAGGAGCACGTTGGAATATACCTAAAGCCTCCGAGAGAAAGTGAGAGAGAGAGAGGGAAAGCTTCTAACTCTCCTTGTCTCCAATCCGAACCTGTCTTGTGACGTGACACAAAACTGGCTTGACTTTCACGAGCGCACTTTTCACCAGAGCGCAAACAAGGAAGAAGAAAAAAAGTTGTATTGTAACAAAATGCAAAAAAAGACCTTCTTCTCTGATGCTCCTTTTGTCACTTTTTAGCTCTTCGTGTTGCTTTCTCCTTGTTTAGAAAGCCGTTGCCGCCAGGCCAGCCAAGCCACACTGAATATGGTTCGTATCTCCGCTTCCAAAGGGAAATGAGGAAGGACGGTTTTGGTGCTAAAGGCATATATCCTGCTTTCATGCATAATAACCCTAACCCTGTATTATAATACCTATTCCAGTTGAGATTGTGTGCATATATGCACATGCACACACACACACGTCTTTAACTTGGAGTTGGAGCTGAGTGAGAGTCGGCTTCGCAAGTTGTTAAAGCAGACGGCACCCACACGTTCACAACATTTAATACGTTTTCTCTCTGCGTGCAAAGGCGCTACTTGCTTGCATATGTCGCGATCGCTTGAGTGAAAGTGAAAAAGCAAAGACTTAGCGAATTATGTTGAGCTCTTCGAATAATATTGAGAGGGAATTTCATGTGTGCGTATGTGTGTGTGTGGAGTTGGTTAGGTTGGTTATTTCGGTTTGTCGTGAATTTGGGAATGAAAACGAAGAGCAAACAAAACACAATGGATAAATAAATCGCACAACTGGGGAAAGTCATTTAGAAATAAATGAGTTTTGGTAGGACGGAGGAGGAAAGGAGGGAAGAAAATGAAGACGAGCATGTAAGGTTTCCTTTGTGGGCTTCTTATGCTACTTTCTTCCACTCCACTCCCCCAAAATATCTGCTAAGGAAAGGAGGAGGAAATGGGATGAGCATCAACACAAAATTTATTGTCAAAAATTGGTTTGAAAATGAATACTTTGTATGCATTATAGATTATGTGGAGGAAACCTAGCCAAAAGTAAAAGTTGCTCCTTTTCAATTGGAAAAGCATATGAAGCACATTTTACATATAGGAACATGAAGGTGCGTATATGTTGATATACTTCCATTCGATAAATTGACAAATGGAAAAATCCCTACTTTTTCGCGGGTCTCAGGTAAATGTTATGGGTCACACAAGCTGTCTTCGCTCCTAAAAGGGGTACGTGAAATTTCTCCGAGAATCTCAAACCAGGCGACTCGTGTTCGTTTGTGACCTTCTCAAATGGTGCTACCAAGAATGTGAACCTGTTCCTTTTCGTAATCATTAATCAGTTTCTGGAGAACACTACGCTTCGCAATCGAATCATGCAACCACCAGCCCCAACCGCATGGTAAATACCCATAACCATACAATCTATTTTTGACCACGAACAAAAACACACATTTTAAAGCACTCCTCCTTCCACTTCCACAACAAGTCAATCTGAATGTAGCCCGAGGAGAAAGGGTAACCTTTTTCTCCTTTTGGTGAGATTGTATTATTGTACCATTTTTCTCATTTAAAGCTCCTCTGTCCTCTCTCTCACACACAATTTTCCTCTGGACAAATGAAAGGAGAAAACATATCTTTCCTTTTTAAAGCACACAATAAAGTCTAGCTTGAAAGGATACTTTGGCGAGGGGAACCAGACCATATTTTCAAAGAAATATGTACATTTATAGTACAAATAGGTGTGCCTTAACCTTAAGCCTAGTTTGCAATGCTGGAGTTGGAGCTGGAGGAGAGTAAAAAGTAGAAAAGATCTTCGCTTCTTCGCGTTGATCCCTTTTTTACCTTCTGCTGTGATGTTAATAGCGAGATAGCGACCCATTCCCTTTGAAAGAATGAAAGAAGAGGTGTGTAACAAGAGTGGGAAGCTGGAGAAAGATTCCAGTTGAGTCGTAAGTAATACTCACTCCTCTACTTTGTAACAATAACGCACACGCGGTCGATCCCTCTATCCACTGTTTTTTCCGGCCAGTGTAGAATTGTGTTTGCAGCCTTCCTTCCAGCAGTAAAAATAACCCTTTGTAACTTCTAACACCTTTCTTTGGGAGGTGCTCCTTTGATGAAAAAACATTTCCCCAGAAATATCTAGTTCCCTTTGCACAAACTGCTATTACATGGCTGGTTAGTTGTCCCTTGGTTTTATAAAGTTGTAAAAACGCTCATGCGAGATGCGAGAGAGAAGAATAACAACTTTGAGCGATAGTCTCGTTCCTTCTTCTTTTCACCTCTTTACACTTACTACTTAGATCACATTATGGACTTTTTTCAGAGAGTCCTTTTTGTGGAACAATTCCGCTTCTTGGGGCGTTCCTCAATAAAAAATGTTTTTTATTTCTTTTTCATTTCTTGTAGCATGAATAATTAAAATTGGGGCTGAAATCGACCACAATATCATACACAGCAAAACTCAAAACATATGAATACTAGAGCCCATTCTAGATTGAATTTCGAAATGAAATCAAGAACATTTACCAGTTGGCCACTATATTAAATACGGGATTATACTTATGTCGTATGTACTCAATTTACGGTATATACCTTTACTTTACATTTGAAACAATCAATAAAATATAAGCATTCGCAGGGAATTCAACAATGCAAACCGAAGAAATATTAATTTATGGAGTTTTTTAACAAGAAAGTGCCTGTTTAAAAGAATGTTTGTATTAACTTCAATTTTGTTTGAAAATATCTGCTGACACGAGAAGGAAAAGTTGATTCATGTCACGTTCCCCTCAACTCTTCATTTTCACTGTCATATGCCCGAAAGCCTTTTGTAATCAAAACTATATCCCTTTCACCTTCACGTCCTCCTACCGTAAACCCTTTTTCCAGGGAAAGAGTTAAAACATGAATTGTGTGATAATAGCATCGATGTGTTAGCAAAATGGCTCTTTTTCTCATACACAATAAGACTGCTTATAAGTTAAATTGAGGAGAGTGATATTTGTGCGATTGTACTTTTACGTTTACACATTTTTCCTTTTAGGTTTGAACAAAGATTACTTTGCTTGTGCGGTGCCGCTGGCAATCCTTTCATTTTCCCTTTTAAAAGGCACATTCACATCACATCACCGCTGCTGATCCGAACTTCATGTGTGATCACATCAGGATAAAAACATTCTTTAGAGAGAAAGCGTGTAAGCGTGTGTGTTTGAAATGAGGTTGTATTCATGATGCAATTTCCTTCTCGACGGTTTTTATCTACCGTTTCCAGTGGACCCTTGAGTCCAATGAAAGGATGAGCGATCTCGGCTTTGGCACGCACGCAGATGTACACAAGATAATAATCTATGCCTACCATCCAAAAAACGATGAAATCTATAAACATGTGCATGCATTTTATACATGTACAACGACTATCGTCTGTCGGACTTGCCCTGAACCAGTACCGTAGAATAAACATGGAAAATAAATCAAGACATACCTTAAATGATGATATACAAATTGGGAAGTTTTCCACGCATGCTCTTTATGATTTTTTACGAGTAAGTTGTTTTTCAACATAAAAGATTTATGAAATGGGTGGACGGTAAAAATATTGTCTTCACAAACTGAGGTAAAGAATGTTTAGTACTCAGCAATTCGTTTCTCCTGAAGGGTTTCTGGAGAGAGACTTTCTTGTCCATGACGGATTAGATAAGATGTATTGTGCAATGGTAGAGCTCTGATATGGGATTTAACGAATTGTGAAAACCAGAACATGAAACTAAAATCATTGTGTAGATCATTGTTGTTACTAATACATTTAAAGATCTATAGTGTTTGTTATATAAAGGGTCAACAAAATAATAAGTAAGTTTTCGTTGTTGTATTGAACATATATACCGTGATACGTGAAGGGTTAGAATTTAGAAAAGATGTACACCAAAAATCTTGCTTTTTGTAAAAGAATTATATATATTTCATCTCTGCATCTGCTTCCTCCCCATTTTTCATGACAAGTCACAATTCTCCAGAAGCATTTATCTGTGACAAGCACCCCTGATATAAAAAATCCTCAGGACAAAACTGAAAGATATCTTCTCGTAACAAATTGGAAATAGGCTTATAGTTCCTTATGGAAAAGCGTAAAAACATGTGCAAATATTAGCTTTTATAGAAAGAAGTGAGATTGTGTAACTAAAAAGAGTACAAACTTGAACTAGCGACTTCTCACAACTTTCTCAAGAACAAAAGTCCACGCGTTGTGCCAGAAGTAAAAAGTCTCAAAACTAAACTGACTCAATTCGAAGAAAATTGTAAGCTTTTTGCAAAAAAAACCCGAGAAAGCGAGTGAGTCTTCATATATAAAAAGGGGGAGGAAAATTCTCAACGACGAAAGTACTAACGAGGCTCGAAGGATTTATGGCAAGTTGACTGACGATTTCCTTTCATCTCCTCCCTTTTTCGGTACACTTTTTTATTCATTTTATCCAGAACTGGAGGCAAATACGCCCGCATTCTATTCTTTTCCAGCTTTTGTACTTTGTTCAAAAATTTCTCTTTTTTATGCAAAGTTTGCATAATCCACTCACTGGCGATATAGGCGGGTTACTCACTGCGAGCAATAATGCGAAATGCATAATGTAAACTTGCCTTTTGCATACATTTCACATTTCACACAAAAAGTCTCTCTTCTATTTTCTTGCCGATTTACATGAAAAATACGTTTATAGTGTTCTGTTTGCGTGTATAATCCGAGGGTAGCGTTGCATGAAAAAGTAGGCTCATCTCAGGTCAGGCTCATAAAATCATAAGTCATGCTTTTCAGCTCAAGTTCCAGGGAGTTCCAGCTTCCAGCGACCATTCCACATCTCTAAATCTCTCTCCAAAACTCTGCTCATCTCTTCTGTTTTTCGGGTCTTTAGTCCTTATTGTGGAGAGAAGAAAGGATGACAGCTCCACGCCTCCTGCTCTTTGTCGGCTTCCTCATTTATTTGAGTTTCCTCTACTAATTACAGTAATTACAGTGGATGGGACGAGCTCGTCGAGCTCCAACCTCCAGCCATACACGAATACCTTTTTCCCTTCCGCTGGAGAAACTCCAGACTAGACCAGAGAGGACTGTCGGGCCAATCTACGGAAGTGTATTATGTAACTTTTGGGGACTTGATTGATGGAAACAAGCCTAATAGTCGAATAGAGTCACTCTCTGAGAGAGGAAAGTGCACACCTTGTTCACCTCTTCTCAAGCTATAAATAATTTGATATTTGGTTTGGTTCCACATGGAACAAATAAAGTATATAGAGCTTGTCACATTACATTAATTTACTATATTTTAGCGTATAAAAGTTTTAACAATTTCCAAACGATATAACTTTTCCCTGTATTCATTCACTCATTTGGAAGATGCTTGAAAGACTCATTGTTAATGGTGGAAGTACTTGAGCTCATGGCTTTATTTGAGATTCCTTGTAGAGCGCTGCTATTCCTGTTTTTGTTGCTGCCATCGGGAGCACTACTGCTCTCAGATGCTTCTTCATACCGTGACAAGGCTCCGTCACGAAACTCATGGAACTTCCGTCCACATTTTCCGCCTTTGCTCAGCGTGTTGAAAATGTCGATAAGGAAATCGCAGACGAGGGGAGCCTGGATTATGACATGCAAGAAAAGTGGAAGGTGGAAAGGAAGGGGATTGGGGTGATTCTTGTAATCAGAAGTAATGTGATAAATTATAATTAATCATATATTTTACCACAGAGAATAATCCGATTGTGGCTCCAAGAGTGATAACAAGCTGGAAAAAGTCAAATTTCCTCCCTTCCCCTTCCAAGTTGATGAGAATCTTGAGGCCGAATTGCTTTTTGAGAGTGCGCCAATCTTCGGAGTAGAACTCCGCGGATCTAATCACGTGTGAAAAAGGATAAAAGGTTAAAGGATTTCGAGGAGAGAGGAACTTCCGTACTTCTGATATGAGACCACATACCTGAAATTCCAGCCTTTGGATACACCCGCTTCCCTATCGTCCACTCGAATAAACTCATACTTTGGGAGGCAGTTGTGCATCGTGCGACCAAAATCGAAGTCACATACCCACGATATCTTTATGCGAAAGACGCCACCCTAAAAAGTACATTCGCATAAAAATTTGTTAGGAAAATATTTTTCGTGAATTTATTTGTGTTTAATTAGTCTTTTAACCTTGATAGCGACTCTAGAGAAGTCATCTCCACTCCACCTCACAATATCGCCAATCTTAAAAATGGGACACAACGGATCAGTCTTTTTGTCATAAGTGCAGTTCTTGAGGTAATCCGATGAGCTACCGTTGGGAAGGTTGCGCCCTTGTTGGTTATCACACTCAGGGAACTCTACGGTATTCTTTAACATTACGGTGAAGTCTTGAACATCTTCGAGAAGAGGTTTATTCCCATTTCTTTTTCAAATTAAAATAAAGCATCATTTATTTATAAGTCCTCATTTCCATGCTGAACACAAAAAAATATGTGTTTACCGAGGAAATATGCCACGTTCAATAGGACACCATCCTTGTATTTGGCACGTGCCATTTGTGTGCACACATTTTCCCGTGTAAACCCCATGAGTGCTCGCAGACCAATATCCTCCCTGACAATCTGAATCCTGCTTGCACTTTGAGGATGAGCTGAATTCCTTGATTCATGTAACATGAACCCAAGCATTTTTATTTTAGATTTTGAATTTTTTTTAGCTTAGTTTAATTTGACATTGAGCATTACCTCTGCACATGTACTCAAAGTTTGGTTTGGAGTGATGACTAGATTGGTGACAATTGTAAAACTCCCCGTTTCCCCCTCACCTCCATACGCAGGGTAAATGAGATCTGCGGGATCCCATGTTCTCCTGTACAACTGGGGATTCTCTATTGCTAAATCCTCATCTGTCAGATTCTCCGTGGATGCGAACCCTTTCACTTTCGACAGGACTACGCCACGAGCTGGACAGGTGGATTGGTATACTTTACGAATATCCAGATGTAAACTTCAAACAATTCGAATAACACACGTTAATTGAAATCTGTATGCCATATGTACGTTGTATGAATTTACAAAAATATTTGTGGACGGCCACCTTGCGAGAAATGAGCACCACACGAGAGCCACGAGAATGCAGTACAGAATCGCAACGAAGGGATTGTGAATGCGGACTAGCCGAGTTGTCGTGTAAATTGTAACAAGTTCCTTGAAAAAGTTAGACATATTGTTTTTCGATACGAGTACTTAATAAACTTAACTGTGGAAAAAATACTCAGGAGGAAATCATCATTCAATTTCGAAATTTTTTTTTGCTTAAGACACGCTCACAAATTTCACACAAAATTACTCTCGTTCCACACACACATGCAACTCGCACTTCTCAACACTGGAAAAGCACAACAGTTTCACAATTCACACTTGAAGTTTCTCACGTATCATTTCCTACGTCATGGGTTTAAAGCTGTAATGGTTTTGGTTGACTCGCACCATTTCATTCCAAAAATGAATTGTTTAGGATAAACAAAAGGAAGAAAGATGTCTCCGGCCTTGGGTCTCACTCACAATCACCTTCCCCTTCTTTAAAAATATATATATTTATAACTTTTGTATAATATTCAGCTTCTCAGTATTAAATGATATATCGACACCCGTTTCTCCGACGCTAATAAATATGGCCTGTTAAAATTAGCATTGTTTAGCGCTCAGCCCAAAGAGAGACAATGGATTTAATGCTTTAAAAATTTTGCTCAAAATATTATGCGACAAGTGTTGAGTGTGGAGGAGCACAAATGAAATAAATGATTCATTCAGTTCGACTTCGAGTTTCAGTGGATTGGATGCTGGTGCTGATGACGTGACTGAAAAATATTGCGTTTTCTTTTTCATGTATGCACTGATGCAGTCGTCCGTCTTGTGTCATGTGTACATTACTATCCCATGCCAAAAATATGTAGCTCTAAAGATATTTGCTAAATGCCTAAATGCCTATTATTATGTGTGTCTGCAATATGCATGAGCAGAACACAAATATTTATATTCTATTTTATCCTTTTTATTGCCGCAGTGGAATGGAGTGAGCTGCCTGGTTGCCCGTTTAAAGAGCCGTTATATTATGCTATTTATGACTGATGTGAATACTGATTCTCTCAAATGGCCACAGACTCGGGAAATTACACTTTTTTGTGTGTACACATGACGAATGCCAACGTGTTCCAGTGGCAGTAACCTTCTTACCTGGTTTCACCATGATGAAGGAGGCTAACCTGTGGTTTTCTATTTAAATTGATGGCAGCCTTATACATCGCATCGTTGTGGGTATTACATTCAAACGTTTATTTCGTATGTGTTTAAAGCAGAAAGTTGTACGTTTGCAATTTACTAATTATTTTTCAAATGTTGTAGGTCCATGTCGAATAAAAATGAAATCAAGGGGGAGCTTGCTGGAAATACGTTTCTTGAAACTCAGAATTGCGATTTTGGATGTTTGCGACACACGCATACATGCATCCATAGGTTGGATTTGTGGATTTGTGGATTTGCCCTTAGTAATAATTAGATCATGTGAATTTTAAGTTATAAGTTACATTTAAGATTGGTAAGAATTAAGTAACACAATCGGAACACCTGCTACATCATAGATCAGACATATCCGGATGATGACAACAGCCTTAAAAAGGAAATGATTGTGGATGTACATGTTCGTTATGCCCATGCGCCTGTACTGTGTCGCTGAAAAGATCTTGATTGATAAACGGAAGTATACTCCATTTTTTAAACTTGAGCAATGCGACTCCTTAAACAAACGTTTGTACTTGAGAGTCTAGCATTGCGTACTCAAATATTGTCACATTATTTGTCTATCATTATCGAAGACTATAAATGTGTAGCATAATATAGCATATGTCAACTCAGTCTGCTTTGTCCAATTTCGTGCGCAACAAACAATGAAGGTCTTTCACGTGCTATAAGGATTCGTGACATTGAAAGCTTTAGATGGTCCGCGTCTGTACTCTCATTATGTAACCTAATAAATAGTTTCACGATTTTTATTATAATTTTGTAACTATTCTGACTGTTGTGTAAGTATAACCAGACTCCAAGAGAAGTTCCGCTTGTGAAAATGAACCAGGTCCGGGGCCATGCCAGAACAGACTAGAAAAATTCAGTTGAAATGCGTGCTAATACTCATTTTTCGTCGAGAATGACTAAATACAATGATGGTAATAAAAAGCTTCACGTTACATGAGATTCGAGAGAATTTTTCTCACGGAAGAGATAAATTTAATAGCTCTGCACATATTACGTAGTTTTTAACTTCATTTTAGAAGTTTTTATTTTTTATTAAAAAAATGTCTTCCAGTTTGCATAAGACAACATTTAGCTTTTAAGTAACTTTGTCTATTACATCACAAATATGGTATATTTATATGAACTTTTTATGTTGAGTTTATTTCAACATTCTTTCTACAAAATGTTGTATAACGTAAAGTGATATGTTTAGAGAAAAATAATAATTTTTAAATGAGGTACTTCTAACTCTAGCGTCGAGTTGCAACCGGATCGTAATTGTACCCTTTACTTGTGTACTCCGTGTCGTCAGCCCGCACCACCTTTTTCCAGTGCCAGAATGTTATTCCGACGAGAATAAGCTGAGAAAATGTAAATGCTCACGATAAGATTTCCATCAAACCACGTTAGTTCTTAAATTATTCCATTTTGCAAAAAAATCTGACAATACCTGGAGAAATGCTATGAACAATGCAATTCCAGACAACCAGCCTGCCCTCTTCTCAATGAATCTGGAAAATCGTTTGACGCATCCATCTTGAAACACGTTTCCAGTGATTTTATCCCTGCAGAAGTCTGAGATGGGGAGGCGATTCCTTTCATAATCTTGATAGTTTAGGGCTCCACAACATCCAACCTAATTAATTTACAATTTTCCAGTGAAAATATTAACTTTAAAAATAGTCTCATTAAAAATGATAATTTATTTTTTAAATTGTGTGTTTGATGAGTTACTTTTTCCTGGACAGTTTGCATAATGCTCAGTGCCCTGTCGTTGTAGTTGGAGTCAATCATAAGTCTATGGAACTTTGTCTCAAGCCAAGGGGTCAGTTTCGAGTTCTCTGTTCCATTTACAACGATGTAAATGCCGCCAGCTAGCTCCAAAATAAGGGCGACAAGTACTAGAATCGCAGACTAATTCCAAAACAAATAAAAACAAAAAAAATCAATGCAGTGATTTGATGAGTAAAAGCATGCTAGCATGTTGTTTGTGGCTTGTGGCTAATCATATTATTCTTCTCGTAACAAATATCCAGAGCGTTTAAATAAATTAGTTAAAGTCCTCTGAGTCAAGTGAAACCTTCCAGGAAAAAGTATTCCCCCCAAAAAATCTGCATGATACACACACGCACTTACTCTGTAATACAAAAACACTAGAAACTCATCACTTCTGTAATTCTTGATGTTAAAAACATTTTGAAATCGCTCTGTTAACAAATCCATGTCTGTCGAAGGCCGAATATGATTAGCCAACAGAATGACTGCTCCGAGAATGTAGAGTACGAAACTGAGAGAAGTTAAGCTCAGATTCTGTACCAATCACACACGCCAAAATTATATTTAACAAAAGATCATTAATTTCGACGCCATTCATTTTCACCATAAAAAATAACAAAGCTACCTGATAACAGAGATTTGTCAATTAAGGTACAGAGTATATATAATCTTACCACTCCGAGCAGAGTCGTATTCTGATTAAGAATTCCTGCACATCCGAAAATGGAAATGATAACGACGATGGCGCTCGCTGCCATCAAAATGTACAGGCCTGTCCAATACTGGGTCATCCCTAACTCGCCTATCCACGTCCTCACTTCGCGTTCGAATCTCATCCAAATCGAAAAGCAAAATAGGAGCAGACCCATCAACTGTAATTTTTAAAAAATAAATTTAATCCTGAAATCTGAAAGATTTCCAGAAAATCTTTAATTTATTTTCATTGTTGTGCTCTCTTGCTCGACATACCCCGATGGTAACGTTCAGCATCAAACATGAAAAGGTCAGACAACCGTCTGAGCCTACACCACTCCCTCTAGCCATCCTTGGTGAATTTCTATCTTTTGGTTTCCTTGTCCAATAATTGTTAGCAGTGAACAATTTTAGATGATTTTTAATAATTAAACTTCACTCCAAATTTTGTTATCCTTCGCTCCAAGATAGTTGTAATATTTTCCCTTTTCCAAATAAATATTTTAGCCAGTAGATCCTCCTTTTTGCAAAAAAGAAGATGGCATCCGTTGAGATCACAGCCACAGCGTACAATATATGAATTAGGTCATTCCTTGAACATAGCCAGAATATATGGAGTTTAGCTCAACAAACAACCAAGCCTGCTCTCGAAACCACTGATTAGATAATCAGTTTTTTGTGTCGACTTATATCACCATATTCTCACTTATTTCGTTGCTTATCTCCGAAATGGAAACATACATTATTTGTCATCGATTTGCTCTCCTCACTTCACCTCACACCTCATGAATTCATGATATCATCCTTTTTTAATCATAACGCAAATGAAAATGTTAGCATCTCTCCAATTCCATTTATGCCAAACTGCCAACTCATAAACGAGTAAATCGTCCATTTCCTCTGATTTGTGGTGACTTATCAAGGAAAAGGTTATCTCTCTTCTGTATATCGTATTACTCATCCCAACACCAACGAAATCACCGATAGTAATAAATCTACTATTTATCAACCGTGTTTTTCAGCGGTTACGACGAATTAGTGTAATAAATTGTGCAAAATTCGCAGATACATAATATTCCGTCCTAAAAGAAGACCATTATATCTTTGTTACAGGATGAAGCTGTATATTGGGCCAGCGTGTGCTTTTATGCATTGCTCCAACCACACATGCACTCACATGCATCGTTTGCAAATCGTTACAACCTTACAACATTCCATTATCTTATCTATTTTCGGGGTCGAAGAAATTTTGTTTGATTACAAAAAAGTTTTCCACTTGCCACACTAAATGCTCATCGTTCATTCATTTAAAATATAACGTTCTGCGATCTGAATAAATCTGTCAGGGATGAAGAATGGACAACAACTGACGATGAGTGGCGAAGCGAAAATAAGTAAAAGTGGAAGTATTGAAGTATGGAAGTATGGAAGTATGGAAGGAAGTGTATTGTATATTGATTGTGTAGTGATCAAAGCACACGGATATTATGTATGCTATTACTATGTCATTCAAAAGCATGGAGGTAAAACGCGTAAAACCTGTGCAGCAACGAGCTTCCTGTACACAGCTCAGTGCAAATGTTTGCGTTAAATGGGAGTGATGAACTAGACTTGCTACAGGTTAATCAGAACCAATACATTAGTCATCGTGAGTCCTCCCTAAACGACTACATTCTTGGAATTGCGACTCGATTTTTACTGCGTTCGTTTTACACGAACAATTGAATATATGCATGCATCATGTCATGTCACATGAATGACGCCAATGCAATGAAAAGCACGTTTAAATTTGGTAGACCCACACCGAATCATATTTCAAATTACGAACAATGATGTTATTTTTATTGCTTAAATTCACAATGAGTTCAGACATTACGAATATTATGTGCGCTTCATATTCATATGAGTCAGTATATAATTTATATAATTGTCTTGAAATAATTATTCAATTATTGCAAATATATGTCTTTTGTTTGGAAATGTTTCTGACAGTATTTATGGAGTATGGAGGACACTTGAAGATGAATTATACACGTCACTAAAATTACAAAACTTTCTGAGACCTTACCTCTTGTCGGAGTGATTAAATTACAAGAACTCTATGAAATATATATAAGTCATATCGGTAGTTTCGGTAGTCAGTAGAAAGGACGTTTTTGGGGTAAATGTTTAGAATTGATCTATGTCGCATGTCTCCAAAGTTATTTCAGCTGTTAAAAATGTTTCCCGGAAAGCGATGCTTCCTCTCTCGACTAAATGTGACGGCAAAATGGATGACGAGCACGATAGCGGCGATTAGAATCCCGATAACCATAATGCAAACGACAAACCTTTTCCAGAAGCCGTAGCTTTTTCTCTTGCAGAAATATTGGAAATCCTGTGTGAACATAACACAAAAAGAAAAGCACACTTTGTGAAGATCTCATCACAACTCTCAACATCTCCCTCGGGACATGCCTTCACATTATTGTGAAATGTGAATAGGATTTTTACCAACACGATGACACAAGCGATGACAAGTGCTTTCGCTTTATCCCCCAACGCTTCAAGGAAGGAAAGGGAGAAGCTCTCTCCAGGATTGTAGATGTCTGGAGCAAGAGGTAAATTCTGCCTCACAACTTTGCCCACGCAAATGTTCTCAGTTGGAGCCATGACCAGGTACTCTTTTGAAATGGCAAAGTCCCCACATCGACCTTTCCTCCGTTGACAGAGCACGAACAGAGTGGTTCCAGACACGTCCTGGATTTTATACCGCGGAGGAAGATTGCACACGTACGAAAATCTATTTGTTTGAATGAGTCGGCCCAACTCCCTGTCATCCTTCATAACGTTGATGATCTAAGCAAAAGGGACATTAATGTGTTTATGTGGCAGCTGCCAAGCCACGTCATTTCCACAAGTTATCATCATTACACATGACGCGCTTACATTAGTGTCTCCATCCAACTGGAACACTCCTTCCCGGAAGTTGTTTAATACTGAAAACTTGAAGGGTCTGTCGTCCATATACTGTCTCTTCTGAAGACCTTCTGTTGTCTCGGTGGCGAGGAAGAGTCGCTCTCCGTAGTTCGTGAGGACTTCATACTTTTTGGGAACTTTGGCGGGTTGCAGTTCTGGAAAACAGATACAAATTTAAAACATGTAAAATCACGACTTTCTCCAGAAAATCTACATGCTTCACCCTAAACTCACTTCCAGTCTGTCGCTTCAGTTGTTTAATGAAAACTTGATTAATATCCGCCAGCCCATCTAGATCATCTTCTAACGTGATTCTGGAAACTATAAAATATCAGAACATTAAACCCCAGAAAATATGCAACTAAAAGATTTTAATATGAAAAAGTGAACTTTACCTCTGGACTGGATACTCTGATTCGACTGCGTTTTCCCCTGTTCGCTAACATCGTCCCCCTGTCCTTGTTTCTTAATAACGAACACGGAGTCATCTAGATTGAGGACGGAATCAGAGACAAGTGGGAGAAAAGGTTCGTTATTTATCCGCGTCCCGCAATCATTATTGTTCTCTTTACTGTGGTTAAGTGTGACGTTGACGGAATCCATCGTGTTGATGAAGAGTGAGATATTTTTTATACTTTATTTTGAAACAGGCACATCTCTCTTTTTACACAATCACACTTCACTCACACACATAATTTTTTCAAAAATAATTGTAATTTAGAATATATATTTTTGTGTGAAAATCCTGTGTTGTGTGGTGCTTCACGAGTTTCTCGCTCTTCTGTCACATACAAAGAAAAGTGGCTAACTGTGCAGATATGCAAAAGTGCACATAATATTCGATGCGGTGATTTGAAATTTTTTGTGGACGTGTTGAAAAGTCATTTCATTCCTCTCCTTTGTGATACGGGTGCAGGAGTACATTTTAGTACATACCTTCCACTGGCACAACTGCAACCTTCGTCGCTGCTCCAATGAGTTCCCCATTTAGCCTGCAAAAAAATGTTAATAATGACATAAAAAAGTTAAATTAATTTCTCGAGGTCATTCCAACTTAAACACTGGGTTTCGTGTGCTCCGTGCTGAAAAGTCAAGTCATGAACGCGTGCTAAAATAAAGCAAGTTTGCTTGCATGCAAATGTCTACTTTTAATCAGATCAAACACATATTTTAAGGAAGGGAATACAATGTACCGTCTTTTGTCACAAAATCCATACCCGACTCTCGAGGAAAGCGAGAAAAGCATACAATGATTTTGCAGAGAGAGAAAGAGAGAGAGAAGCATTGGAAACAAAAACTATTCCTGGAATGCGGCAGATCATGTTTCTCCTACTGGAAAATGCGGCCAGCTTTCTTATTTAAACAACTTTTGGTACTGGTACTGGCCTGGCAATACTCGCATACTTACTCGCACAGCACCAATAATAACATGCGAAAAAGAAAGCCGGAAAAGCCATATACTTTTGTGCTTTACCATATCACAGCAAAGCTTGTACAACTACGACGACATGGTGAATCTCGTTCAGAATTTCTAATAGCGAATTGATAAATTTTGATGGTGCTTTGATACCATTCAAATAAGGATATAAAAGTAGACAATACGAAGCTGTTATGGTCTTCCTTTTATCTACCAAAAAAGAAGCTTCATTACGGCACATATGACATGACTTCATCCATATTTTTATATCTGCGCAACTATATTAAATCTATGCACATATACACATACATCGATGCAAAAAAAACACGAAAATATGTAGTGTTTACCTTGAAATATAATTTTTACAAAGGCAATTTTTGTGACACATGTTTTGGCAAAGGTGAATTTAGCAATATAACATAATATGGGTTTGGTCAAGTTTGATGAAAGCATAATAACACTTTTGTATGTCGGCAGCGGAGAAAGAAAGAAAAATGCTAAGTTTAGATTTGACGAGAGGTTTATTCTACATAAAAAATGTGTGTACTCCTTTTTGCTGGTGCAAAGGCCAAAAAATCTTTTCTCTTTTTTTAGGTACAGCTTTTCTTTGCGGTATACAAAAACACTAAAAACAGCAATGCAGTATTACTATACGCTCACTTATGAATCTATATTATGTTTGCTATAAGAAGGCCTTTTATAGCAGTACTCATATGCAAGACAGGCATTTTCTTTTTGGCTCAACTCTCTCCACGTATCTGCGAAAAACATGCAAAGGACACACCAACACAATCCGTGCTTTTTTCTCTTTGGAAGTTGAAACACGCATCAATTAATCAAATCTCAGCCAACACAATCTTGTCGTTTTAACAATCTAAGCGACTAAATTACTAAAAATACTGCGTTATCATTTATTTTCTATCAAATATTTTCTTATTATTTTTTGGAGAGACCCACCCAGCGTCAATCTTATTCGTGCTCTTGACCCTCTTAAGACTTTTAATCATCTGCTGCTTAAAACGGTTTATATATTTTTTTTTGGTTTTTAGAGGACGAGGCGAGGTTTATGTTGACCCTGATCCTTTATCTTTGGTGAGCGAATGAACCCTGTTGTAAAGAATTTTGGAGAAATCTTCACACAATTTCTCATTTTGTCCAAGAAGCGAATTAATTTAAATTGAAGCAATGAGAATTGTCAAAGGGCTATAGACTTACTTCGAACAAAGCGCAAAGTGATATGAACACTAACACCGAGCGACACTGCTGCGAAGAATCCTGTGCAAATCCAAGTCACAACGATTAAACTCTCTGCCACCTTTCCAAACACTCGAATTTTCTCCTAAAGACGAGAAAAGAAATGAATTTAGCCGGCAAAGAGTTGAAATTATTTTAATAACCCAAAAGCCAAGCTTCTTATAACGACGAGGAAAGTTTCCACACTGATTACCTCCTCCTCGTCAGACAGAGTTCCTTCGTCGATGTAGTCCATTGATGACGTCAGAGCTGAAAAAGCTCGGATGATGATGGCGTTATTATGGCAGGAGCGTATTAGTGGAAGGTTTCAATGAGCAAAACTTTATTATTACGGCAACGGCACACACGGACCCCACCTCCAATCTATCAACATTTCGATTGATTCGAGATCCGTACAAAAATGAGCTTCCAGGTCCCAGTGCCAACTTGCCTGCGTAGAAAGTAAAAAGGGAAATATGCATTAAGTTTACCAGGAAAAGTTCCAAATTCCACAGAGAGAAAACTTCGTTGTACCTTTTTTATTGAGCTTATTGCTTGCGGGTGATTGGTCCCACAGGAATTCCTATTAAAACTCAACGCAAAATATATGTACTCCACTTTTTATAATAAAATACTGATTGGCTGAAACAGAAATATCTTTTAGCACTTCCGGCAATGATTTTCCCATCGAACGTGGAGAAAATGTGAGAATAAGTAGTACTACGCGTGTTTGCTGAAGGTAGCAGGAGGATAGATGAAATCTAATGATAACCTCTGCCTAATAACGTTACACATATTATTGCTCAACCTGCGCTATTCTCGCCAGCGCTTGCCAAAATATCTTATGCAAACGAAGCAAAAGGTATAATGGGAGAAGGAGAGGGGAAAGTGATCTTCATTTGAGGAATTCTGTCTGGAATTTCTTCTCTGCGATAAGTAGGGGAAATGGGAGAAGAGCTGTAGACACAAGCGAAACGCTAGGTGTTTTAGTGCACAAGGATAAAAAAGGACTGCAAAATGTTAACCGCAACGGTGGTGGCATTCTGCTGCATTAGGTACAAATCCTGCGCGAATGTCATGATCCGATATAGAAAACTCCTTTTCGTAGAGGAGCGAAGCAGAATACATTTTTTTGCTCCAATTTCTCTCTTTCTCTCTCCCATGCAGATATACATTCAGTTTGCTTTTCTTATACAATCTTTTCCTTTCATTACTAATGCCGCATCCAACATCTCCGCTTCGCCGATTTTTTTGCTTCTTCTTCTCGTTTTCTTTCCTTTTCATTCTTCCTTTCTCGTGGGAATCTGGATTGGAATGGATATGCATATGGATAACGTGACGGAAGTAAAGAATGCAATCTTGCAGTAAGAAAACAGTGTGTGTGTGTGTGCATTATAGTCAAGAGAAATCTTTTACTATTTTTATAGCTTGGCGAGCAGCATACACTCTTTCATGTCGTGAGCAACATTTTAGTGTGCTCAAGATTGGGACTGCCACAGGACTGGACACAGTTTTTTACTGGGCACTTTCCCGTAAGGAAAAGTTGTACGTGCGCGTGCGGTCAGTGGTGTTGTGTTCTCAAAGCGTCTTTACATTGATCGAAGAAAATCGTTGCATATTATTTGTGATATAAATGTATACTTTGTTCAAACTATAATCATAATGATATTCATGTGTGCACGAATTTTTTTTGCTACTCAAACTCTCCTTATGACCAACACGCGAAAATCTCATTTTCAATGAGGAAGCGTGGTTTCACATCATTTGCATATCTTTGCTGTTGCTCTTTGTTCGTGTATTTCGGATATGAAAAGAAAGTAAGCGTCTTGAGGAGTTTAGAGTACCTAAAACCCACGTACGTACTTCGTTTTCTTGGTAAAGGGCATTAGAGTTGATGAAGCAAAATTGGTCCTGTTCCGTTCGTAACAGTATGAAAATAATAAAAGCCTCATTACTCTCCATATTTTTTGGTTGGTGATGAGGACGAGTAAATTATGGAGCAAAATACTGCGTTTGAAAAGGGCAATATTATAATTTCCTTCAAGCGACGAAGCACTTTTTAATGACTAATTGAGGCGTTATGTGAACTGGAACGAGTGTTCAATACGCTCGGGAATAATTAAGGGGGTTGCACTCAATTCGTAGGTAAATACTTGTACTTGCACATAGAGCGGAGTAAATCCCTCGTGAAAATTCCCACCTATGCTTATGCTTAATTGCAAATAGCAAAAGGTAAACTCAAGGAGAAAATTATTGGATGGAGCACGTGTGCTGCTGGAGAAGCTTTTCAGAATTTTGTGGTCGCATGAAGAAAAAATGGTCATTTTTTAGACAGTATAGTGTGCTATTCCACTTGGTATCTGATTGAACCGGGTTTTTAATTAAAAGTTCAATTACGGAGGAGAATATCCTTGCCCACGACCGAATGGAGAGTAATTAATAAATATTTAATGCTTACTGTCTACATACAGCAATTGGAATTTTTTTACTATTTTGTCCACTATATATCCAATATTGAATACACCTGCACAAAAGCCTGCTACAAAATGTTTACACAAGGACAAGACACACGAGGCATTATACTACCATAACACGAACTTGTGCATTTCTCGAGGCTACACAAAACGTCTTCCATTTCTCAACAATTACATTTAATAAGTTTATTTTTGCAGTTTTAAATAAGTTTACATGCATGCGAAACTCTACATGCATTTTAAAACAAATTTAAGATATTTTATACTTTCGATTTTATGAAATTATGCACAATTACATGATGTTTCTCAGCACATTATTTTCCATGAAATAAAATAAAATGGGAACTTAATAACATGGATTTGCACATTTTGAAGGCAGTCCTCGGAAAGAGCTGTGCTGTATCCACACACTTGTAAAGAGGTTCTACCTAATCCTAATCGTCGATAAAAATGTTATTGTTGTTGTTTTTGGTTTTTAGAATACGCGTACATGTACACCATAATTTTGTTAAGGCTCCGGAATTCCGGATGTCCAGTCAAGCTAGCTTATCTGGATACAAAGTCAATCCCACTTTGCACGCGAATTTAGAAAAAGTAAATTTTCTTCCATAAAACTCCCATTTTACTATTTTACTTTGATGTGATTGTATATACGTGCATTTGCAACTGGTTTTCTACTGTACGTTCGTCTCGTATGCTTATAATTTCAAACATGCACAAAAACACTGTATCCATATCCATAATTATTATAACATAATCATTCATTAAAGGTCAGGTAACGAACAGAGTATACGTGAGTAACACACGAGCAACATGCATATAAACTTACAAATATTTACCTTCACTCCCCCGTCCTTGTTTAACAAGACGCATATTTTCATGATCATAACAAAAATGACCTTAACTGTTTTGAGAAAAATGGTATCGTATGTTTGCTAAATAATCCACTTATCACAATTACATGTGCTATTTGTCAACGACAATCCAAAGAAGGCATGTGAACAGAAGAAACATGAGGAGTGTGAGGAAGCAGCGACTGAACCAGCATCCATCTTCCCTTCCTTCGTAGAAACTGAAGTCCTTTAAAAATCAAAGATTTTTTTAAATAAGTAAAATTTATGGAGAATAATAAGTTTTAAGAAGAAAGCTGTCAATTTAATGCTTGCTTACGATAAGAAACACAGCCGCGAGAATCAATGACTTTGTTTTTACATCAACCTTGAGACTGACAAGGGCACCACAAATGTCCTCAATGGAGTAGTCCCACTCCCTGCTAATCCTACCTATTGTTGTCACCCCGTCCGGGAGGCAAAGCTGGAAGTCCACATCTTCACAACTGGCCCAAGCGCAACAGCAGTTGGCTCCCTCCATCCCCATGATCTTGAGTATCTCAACGTTGTCTGAATTGTAGATGGAGTATCTCGTGGTACAATTTTCATTGTTTTGCCGAATCGTGCCAATCAGTTCGTTTTCCGAGTTTGTCACTGTAACATTCTGCAATTATTCAAAGAGAGAGAGTCATAAATATGTGATTAAAAATGATTTCAAGGTCGGCACGTGTACTGCTTTTGCTTTTGTAGCAACGCCCTTGTTTCTTACAGCAAAACAGCCAGGCCGTCCTTGAATTTGCAGCAAGTTCTTCCTCTTAGGAGTCATGACTTGGAGGGAGAAGGGCCTCGCTCCTCGACATAAGCAGAAACTCTTGAGAACGCTGGAGCTTTCCGTGGCAAGAAAGATGCAGTCGCCGTTGCTGTTAATGATTTGGAATGTGTTCGTTGCGTATAAAGCGGCTAAAAAGGATGAACGAAGCAAAATCATTGAAATTGATTATTATGAGCCCCGTTTCAGGTTATGTTAATAACCTAATTATTAATCATTTTATGATGGATTTTAGTTGTCCGTCTGTTACTCACACTTTATGGATTTGTTATGATGCCGGACAAATATGTGACGTGATTTGCGGAGGGAGCTGAACGGGTCATCAATACGAACTGAAATTATAATTAATAGTTTTATGAGAAACATGACTCCCCCAAAAAAAGAAACATGCTCCAGTTATAAATTATTATCAAGCTGACGAGAGCTTAATCGTGTTTACCAGAATGCGCCGAGGTTGGTCTCGACGATGGCAGTTTGTTTTTCAATATTCCCTTCATAATGAAGGGAGAAGGCGGAGCCAAGAAGCACATTTGACCGACTGCCTTCACCTCAGTCTCCCTTTCCACGAAGCGTTGGTGCTTGCAGCCCCCTAATTGTTACAAAACATGAGAAGCGAAATTACACCACTGAGAACCAATCAATCAACAATCATGCTTTAAGAATTCACCAACAACCAACCTCCCGCAGATTTCTTAATGATAATCCTCGGCGGTGGCGTGTAAACAACTTGTGGCACCACCACCACCGCTCTCCTCTCCCCACCTCCTCCTCCTCCTTCCGTTGGAGATGGTGCCGGGTCTGTGCAAATTCTGATTTGTACTTTTGCACTGTCGTCATCTTGCCCCTGGTCCTGATCTTGGTCACTCTTCAGTTCTGCCGTACTGCTACACCTTTCCCCTTCCATGACTAATTAATTAATGCTTATCCAAGATTTGCATTTGACTTTGACACTTTTTCACAATCGTTGTCGTTTTTGGTCCACCGGGGACGATATCACTTTCTATACTGATCTGCTCAGCTTCTGATTACTTCAGATCCAAACCCTAACTAAACTTTTGGTCCATTGGTTTTCTATCTTCCACCTACGTTGCTTCCAATTCAACATCGAGCATTATCATCCTCCACACTTTCTCTGAAGGAAGATCAAGTCAAGCCACTTGGGGAAAGTCATGCTGCGAGCTGATGGTGTAGAGAAGGATGACATAAAACGTCATCCGGACATGGTACATCTCTCTCTCTGGACAAAGAATGTTCCATACGGAAATTGGATGCTTGAGCGAGTACCTACGCACACTTTACTTTGTTTTGGCTAGACTTGTTCCAGAAAAGCTGAGGCTATTTTTTCACACATGAGTAGTGATCGTAATGAGATCACAAAAATTTCCCCTTTGCTCTCTTTCTCTCTCTTTCTCCAATCCAATTGCATAAGTATCGTTTAGTATATTGTTCTAAGGCGTTAACCACAACACTCGACCCACAACGAATATAAACCACTTCCTACCAGCCTCAGCCAGACTTGTTGAAGTATTGAGTGAAGAAGTAGAAAAAATGAAGACGTAAAAAATATAGTATTGAGAATCACTCACTCACTCCAACTTCCCAACCCTCTTTCACTTTCACCAAACTGGAAAAGAATGTGAAGGAGAAAAGAGAAAAAAGGAAAACACCGTTGAAGGAGAAAGGCATATATATGCATACGGCATGCACATCATTAGACGCTAGCATGCTTTTTTTACTGATATTTATTCCTTTCTCCAACAAAGAGAGTGAAATGACATGCGATGAAATGGAATGAGGTAATATATGATGATAGATCAATCCGGTTTTCCCCTTCCGAAAGGTTATAGGATATATAAATGTGTGTTCTGTTCTTGTCCAGTTCCAGCTCCCAGTCCAGCAGAGTGGATAAAAGTCGGATCGGAGAAAAACATATACACGCTCGTAATGACGATGACGATTTACGCTGATGATGACGATATAAAAAAGTCCCAATTCCAAGTTCCAACAGCGATGATGATGATGATATTATGATGGTATTGATGAGGTTTAGTTGGATTTGGAAGCTTTATTACTATCCACCATCCAGCTTGGAGAAAGTTGGAACGGGAATGGAATGGAAACGACAATGTCACCCATGACGGAATAAAGTAGCACAATTTTCCCATACATATTCACTTAAAAAATCCATTCGCATTGATGGTTGAGGAGAGGGAGAGAGTGTGTTTCGCGTGACATGCCATAAGCCATATTCCTCTAGATAAAAGTACGCTGCTGGAGAAAATTAGTAGGACAGGAGTGTGGTGGTGGTATGTGGTATGATGGCAGTCGTATAGTGGCAGTGGAAGTGGTAATCTACCTTAACGGAATTCGGGTCACTTTTGTGTGTAATGGACGAAAAAAATGTAGCATAACTGGAGGAAAGCAATGTTGAATGTTCCATTCCACTTTCCATACGTTCTTTCTTCTATGAACATGGTCATTCAAACACAGGAAAAAAATTATACAAAATTCATGTGCTAGCTTTTGTGCTTTTGTTATGTATTATAGGACATGGTAGAGCATTTTCGCCATGTTCTATACAAAAAGCGTTTATTTATGAGGAAAGGGAAAAAGCTAGTCTAATTTTTTTATACAAAACTTCTTACTTTGGTCACACTGTGATTCGACTTCGATATGCATAGCTAAAACCAAATACAATCCAACACAAAATGTTTTGTTACAAGTTGCAACTCCTTTCCAATTTTCTCCAGGATTACTTTGTCTTGTGTGGGTTGTGGATGTAAGTAAGGGAGAAGAGAAAATGAAATTGGTCACGGGTGAGTAGTAGCACTAATGTGTGCTCATTGGTTCCCCACCTCGAGGAAAATGTAAGTAATGGGGCCATGTTCAATTGCAGCGACATTTTATTTTCGACATGTTCAAACAAAAAGGGAAAACTGTTTACGTTGCAATAGCAGAAAACAAGCGTAAAAGACAAGGAAATAGGAAGAGACGAATGAATGGCAGACGTGTGCTCGGTTTACTAAATGCCTTTTTATTTGCTGGTCTTTCGGATGATAAAAGTTAACGTGGATAAAAGGAAAACACGTTGGAACAAATGACAAAGAAATATACTAGCAAATATGGCTTTTTTGTAAAACGTAGAAAAAGCATACAAGAAATTGTGCGACGTATGTACATAAACCATACATTGTTCTGCCAGCTTTTGCTTTCCTTTTTCCTATTTAAAAATTTAGATGCTCGAATACTTTTACTATTTATGTCGCATTTCCTTCGTGTTTATGATTTTCCCTTTCTCTGTCATGTGCAGGTTTTTCTGCTGCATTATGTATCAACATAAATCCATTATGTATTAGATTTGTGTGCGGACGGGGTTTCGAACACGAAGCCGGAAATGTCACTGGAAATAATACATTTGCATACATATGCCTAAATTATCACTATCGCCGATGTGATGTATGGGCTTTGAGTTCTAGCTTCGCTTGATTAGACTTTGACTTTCTTAAATCTCTATACAAACTACAAATAAGTGTTGAGCAAACTTCTCTGTGCAAATACGAATTGCTTGGAGCCGGCAAAGTATATTTTATTCCAGACTTAAAACGTTTGAGCACAAATTTCTTTTTAAATTATTCGGCTTTGTCTAGCCCCAATAAAAAGGCATAATTAAGTATTTTCGTTACACAGGAATCAACCTTGAACTTGGCGATGGACTTCATATGAAGATGACTGTTGTGAAGCCCTCTATTAATTCTCTATTTTCTCCCATAAAATCATCATTTGCAAAAAATTATGTCACGAAATGCAGTACTGGGGGGTATGCGTTTGGTCAGTCACAGTCACTTGCAGATATTATGTGAAAGTATATTGCCACAATGAGTAGATGACAGTTGGCAGTTGGCACTGGCACGCAAAGTACATAAAATAGAAAAGGATGAACCCCTCGTAATCATGACCTTCCCTTAAATGACGTAAATGTGCTCAGTGCTCATGCTGGTTCGCCGAAAAATGGTGAATAATTGAAAGCTTTTTTTCCATAGAATAGATGCATTGAACTGATAAGGTGTCGATTTGTAGTAGATAAATATGAAGCACGGAAATCTAGGCAGTAAAATGTATCCGATGAATTCCGATATCGAATCAAATTGATATTTTTACTTTCGACATGTTGTCCAAAATGTGAAAATGGTTGGTATGAAAATGTACAACATAGCCACTTTGACAATGACAATGACAACTACTTTGGCATTTAGCTTGAGTGATGTCCACATAGAGAGCACGTATCATCAGATAAGGATATGTAAAGTGGTGGTTTTCACTAGTGTAATCATTACAGCCTTCCATATTTACAGCACGAGTGATTGTGATTGATGGTAAATTTTTCAAGGACAAGAAAAAGAGCACCGCACATGCACATACACACATACTTGTGTTGCACGAGAAGGAAAGCGTTTCAAATGTCAGCCAAATTCTAGAAACGTGGAGAAAAATGCATAGCCATTTACCAATTTCTTCGCAAAAAATTTCACTTGAGATTATCAATCATTCAGACTAATTTCTGTTCAGACAGACTAGGGAAGGATTTCATGAAAAGTGTTTACCGGTAGAGTTTCCTCCCGCAAACCAATAAAACTCCAAAAGTGCATGTAGAGCCGTGAATCCTATATTTATTGATCTGTCCTTTTACCGCTATCTCAACTTCATTCAGTTACGATTACCACTATGCGAAATGGACGCGAACGGAGAAAACAAAGTGCATTTTATGAAACCGAGACGGAATTGGATTGAGCTGTCTCTTTAGAAATCCGAATCAAAATCCTACGACGGGTTTATACTTGTATGCTGGCCCCGTTCTTTGTCTTATGATTTTGGCCAAAGTTGCTACAGAAGATATATATTATGCAAACATTTTTGCTTCAAGACTTAATGGAAACCTTTTTAGAAGACTTTTGGGAGAGAATTAATCTTGCGCACTTTACTCGAAATCTTTAAAGCTGTAAAATGGACCCGTTAAAGGAAATCTATATGACCCACTTACAGGAAAAAGATATGACCTTGTTAGGAGACATTTTTAGGAGCTCAGAGATCGGATTACATTCGAGTACATCCCAGAGCCACTTGATCATTCTATGGAGATGTCGGACAGAGATGGGGAAATGTTGCTGATTTGTGCTTTGCTTTTTAAGATACAACAGGAGAATGCATAAAAATATTGTCGTAAGGGAGAGAGATACGAGTTTAGTGCTCTCCCCATACAACAGAAATATTACAATATTAGGCCATTAAAGAAATGTAAGATATATGTCCGTAGATATAACAGTTTAAAGATTAGACTGATTTCCTAGCAATATTTTGTAAAGGAGTCAGCCAAAAACTTTGGACTTTATAAATTGTTCACTAGAAAAACTAGCTAATAAAATACTGCATTTTCATTGATTTTCATGGTAAATTGTTAAATATGAATGAATGGTAGATTTGAAACGAGTACGTTTGTAATGCGAAATCGAAATCCTTCACAATTCAGAGAATGCAATTAAATAATAATGAAGAAGTTTGAAGTTCGTTCAGTTATATTATATTCACACCACAATTTATAGCAAACATGTGTATACAGCGTAAATTTGCAAATGCCGTTGACTGTCTTTAGAATAATTCTCATCATTAGCCTAGTGTAACATTAGTAGGCAAGGTTTAAAAATGGCAGTGGAATACTCTTTAAATGAATACAAACGAAAATATTTTTGAAAAAGATGAGAAATCACCAACTACCCATTTTTGACGAAAAGACATAAAGCGCACAGAAAACCTAAGTATGATCTTAATAATTAAAGTGTCCACATATAAAACTTAGAAATGACGTCAAAGTTAAATAAATTATTACTTGACATATATTTACCATTTATTAACAATACATTAACTGTAATCTAGCTTCTACTTGCTCATCTAATTTCGACGTATGTATAGACGTTGAGTTGCACAATTGATTTGGTAAATTGTGACCTGTAACTCATAAATAATTATTTCCCCTTAACTAGATCAGTCTTTCACCTTTGTTTACTGCGATTTAAATGTTTATGATTCATTAGTTGACTCTGACTTTCATTCCTCGTCCTTCTTATCGGCAGTGTTGGAATCTTCTTGTGGAGGATCGGGTTGAGTATCATTATTGCTACTTTCTTCCTCCTTCTCTTCTTTGATCTCAGCAGGCTCTGGTTCCGGTGGGGGACTTGAAGCTTCTGGCTCAGCAACGGGAGCGGGTTCATCTTCTGGGGATTCGTTAGCTTCGTCTTCATCTGCATTATCCTCTTCGTTATTTTGAGTATTATCAGGCTCTGGTTCGTCTTCAGGGGCGGTGTCCCCATCCTCGTCAACTGGCTCCGGTGGAGCTTCTTCAGTAATCATTTCCGTCGGAGATGCCACCGGCTCGGGTTCAGGCTCCGGTACAGGTTCCTCAGGTTCCGGCTCAGGAAGATCCTCTGAAAGTAGCACTGTTTTGGGTTGCGCCTCATCCGGCAACGGTGGCATCGGCACTGGAACAATTTTCTTGAGTGAGCTGCTCGCCCCACTGCCACCTCTCTTCTCTGCCCACATCTTCTCCTCATCTGCTGGAAGTGCTTGTTCTGCATCCCCTGTGCAAATATTTATTTTCTCGCATTTTATTCAACATTTATTTGGGGAATTTAATCAAACAAACAAGAACAAGTCAGCATAAAAAACTCGAGGCTTCAGGTATATGTCAAGCCACGCGTCACAAGCTCACGGCATCGACATGCAAGCCTGCTTAATCTTTACATGTTTTTTCTCCAGTTCATTTACCTTCTTGCTGCCTCTCACGCCTCTCGTAGTGGAACTCGACACACATCACAAAGACGAGAATGAGGAAGAAGAGGAAAAACACAGAAAACCAAATCATGGAAGCGACTATGAGCGTTCCACTCAACCCGGAGAGTTGCCATTTAAAGAGCTAAAGGAGAAAACATGAGTTTTATATGAAAAACAATAACAAAATGTAATCACAATACATCACAGAATCAATATTGATTTTTTTAAAGAAAAAATCGTGCATTTTTTTACCTTTTTCACGGCTCTCGTCAGCATCGTCTCCATATCCATATCGGACACAGTACTTTCACTCATCACGACGAGTCTGTTTCTAAAAACTAAAAACTAACTAGTAGATTGCAGGTGTGTTCTTTCCGCGAGTTGAAAATTTAACGACTCAGCAAACAATGGAATTTTCCACAGTGCACCTGACCAGGAACTGTGCATTGTCGCACTTTTTTTATTATTATTTATATTGCGAACGCGTTGCTACTGTCCAAGAACCCTTTCTTTGGAACGAGTCCACACTGACACATTTCAGGAAGTGGGGAATATTTTGGTATGTGTTGTGCCTTTTTTTGTTGTTGTTGAAGTTGCAGCTCTTGTGTAAAAAAGGCTCACGAACCTGATAGATCACATGCCTACATACGGAAAAAAACTGTAGAAAAAATTGGTATGAAAACATGAGATTGGGAGCGTTAATCGATATCGTAAAGGAAATTGGTAAAATTGTTTGCAAATGAATGAGTTTGTTGGCAGACACTCGCACTTTTCCTTGTGCATAAATATCCTCTGGAGTGCGGAGTTGAGTACAACTGTGGCATTTCCCTATGTACCTCCTCGACAACAACTGTGCTGGTCATTGTCCATTTTGAGTTAGAGGAGCATCTGGCATTCCATAAATTTCCCATGTGGGTGACGGACATAGCTGAATGAGTTCTAAATACATGCTTCCAACAAAAGAGTCATAATGCACTCGAGAATGGAACATGGAATCGAGGAGAAGAGACTTGAGAAAAGAAGGAAAAGTCCATTACACCAAACAAATGCTTTTATTCCTTTCAATTTCGACTTCATACTCGAGTTGATTATAGGAGAAAAAAGTCAAGTATTATTATACGTTATATCATGATACTATGTACATTTTGGAAGCTAAATAAACGTCCTCAAGTTATAGTTTGG
The DNA here is from genome assembly GCA_034687055.1 of Heteromurus nitidus. Taxonomy (NCBI): domain Eukaryota; kingdom Metazoa; phylum Arthropoda; class Collembola; order Entomobryomorpha; family Entomobryidae; genus Heteromurus; species Heteromurus nitidus. The sequence goes on along the minus strand of JAQFZW010000095.1, from coordinate 64,042 downwards.
GTTGCGTGCTGGACGGAGGTGCGACGCTCTCTCCATGATTCTAGTAACAAGGACATCCCACTTTTTTGTGGTGTAGCGTTTTCTAATTCGCCACAATGAAAAGAAAGTAGTAAAAAGCTTTTGACTGTGCAGAGAAATTATTATGTAAATGTGTCATTCGCTCCGTGGGCTTTGGAACTTGTTCTTGTTCCACAGTGTCGTTGGCAAAATAACTGTACATTTTACATTCAAGCTTCATATAACTTTTTGGATTGGACACAATTGAGAGAATCAGCTTCGCCTTTTTTTCATGGAGAACTCTTGTTTGACATGCAATCTTAATCACTGGTTGTGGTATAATGACCTTGCATTTCCATGTGGGTGTATACATAAGTGTAAGTAAAGTAACGGTGGAAAACCTTTGAGGTTCCCCTATTTAGTATGGATTACACAATAAAATTGCAGAATGAATTATGTGTACAGGAGGTTTGGGGTGTGAGGCAGCAGAGACTGTTTAATCGATACATTTGCTATTTTGGAAGACGCATATGAACACAAGCACTAATACTTTTGGTGCGGTGGTAAACGTGTGTAGTAGACATTGTGGGATGAAGAATGATTTAGCTGAGCGGATATCCGAATTAAGGCTTCAATATAAAGTATAAATAATTGTTTTCCGCTTCGTCAACAAATCAGTCGGCCAGTGACTCCAGTCTGCGTCTGGACGGCTCATTCATCTGGATGGACGGAACTGGAAATATATGGAGAGAGTTTCTCTAAACTATTCAAGTCTAAACTATTTTGTGTCTTGGGTATGATATGTCGCGGTGTTTTGTGAATGCACCGTAACGGTATGAGAATATTAAGGGCACCTATACAAAGTTAATTGATACTAATCGTAAGTTTTAAAAATCTCTCAAGACTCTGATGACACGATATCTGTGTTGTGATATGACCAAAGAAATTTATTTTACACTTTAAACTTTACAAATTTGTTAGTCTTTCCGTCACACAAATCGAGAGTGTACCTAAAAGTAATAGCTTCTGAAATTCAAGATAGGGCAAACTAAAGTTGTGTTTAGGAAACCAAAATGAGCCAAATCACAACATACTACATGCAAGTGCTTATATTTACTATGTTTCTCATAGCGAAAAGCTAATGGCTGCGCTATACAGCCTCATTCTCGTGTGGACAATGCAATGGGAAACTAGGTCTTCTGTCTCTGAAGGGAAGGTTGAAGACAATAGCGATATGCCGTATCTTCTAGTCCCACACCCTCGCACCCAGAAAGAATGATAATGAGCATTTGATGAGAGAAAAGGAGCTAATTACAAAGGCTAATTGAAGCTGCATAGAACAATAAAATGCAGCAGATGCACTAGTAACACCCGTTACTATTTGTCCTCGCCCACGTGTGTGTGGCCGGAGATGACCAGTTTTATGGGACAGAAAATGCTCTGTCTCGTACCAACACAAACGTATTAAATATTCCAACCATCCAAATCCAGCACAACCTTTCCACCACGACCAGCACCCCATTAGATGTGCCAGCGTGTCATCATGAATAATGAATACGCTTCACCATATTTACTGGGACGAATTGACTCACACCTTTTACATTTCCACTTAAATTACTACGATTATTGATTGCCAACAGGCAAAAGGGAACAAAGTTGTATCGAAATGTCTCATTAAACTTGTCAAGATTTTAGCAACTTCTAGCAGAAATTGTAATTGACATTCGAATTCAAGTATCCAAAGTAGAAAAGTAAAAATGACATCAAAATTAATTTTCCTAATTCTTCTGAGCCAAACAAGTCTCGTCCTTGGTGGGATGATGCACAAGCCCAGGAAGCTCTACTCCGGATATAAATTACTCCGAGTTCCCAACATCGCTTCCGATTACCAAGACGTTCTCATCCAAACTTTGGAACAGCGCGACACGGTTCAATTGTGGCGAGTTCCGAAGGAGAACAACTCCGTGGAAATCCTCGTTGGCCAAAGTCGCTACGACGAAGTTGTCGAGTTTCTCAGGGAAATTGAGGTGGAACCTCAAGTGATCCATCCCGACATTTCCATACTTTTGAATGAGGAACGGGAAAAATACATGTCTCCAACTGGAACTCATCTCTCCTTTGAGGCATACCACGACTACGAAGACATCATCAACTATTTCACCAGGAAATCCGGAAACATGTCTGGAATCCAGTTGATAGAAGAAGTCATTGGCAAATCTGAAGTCGGTCGAGACATTTATCTCTTTAAAGTGTCCAAGAATGGAGATGGTGCTCGTCGAGCAATTTGGATTGACTCAGGATTGCATGGACGAGACTGGCTCGCCATCTCCACATCAACTTACATTCTGGACAGACTCCTGTCCGGGGATTTTGACACGCTCTTGGAAGAATATGACTTCTACTTCGTCCCCGTTATCAACCCAGACGGATATCATTTCACTCGAACAATTGACCGATTTTGGGCAAAGAATTTAGGCGTCAGAAGTAATAATCGAGGCTGCGAAGGGGTCAACTTGGACAGAAATTTTGCTCTCATGTATCGCGGCGAGCTGATGGAAATCTACAGCAAAGGGACGGGAGTAGCACATAATCCTTGCTCAGATTATTTTGGAGGGGATTACGCCCACATTGAAGCCGAAGTAACTGCCTTGACGAGAGCAGTTTGGGGAAAGCGAGAAGAGATCGCTCTATATTTCAGTCTTCAATCATATTCTCAAGTTTGGCTATTACCTCGCGAGTCAATGAGGGAGAATGATTTTGATCAATTGACCAAACTCGCCGAAATTGGCAACGAAGCGCTTGAGAAGAAGTCTGGGAAAAAATACTTAATTTCAACGTGGGAATATTCTCAGGCTGAGCCGCCAGGCAAGTGTATCGACTGGATGAAGCAAATTGCAGGGATTAATTATTCCTTCGGGGTGAAGGTGAGAGATGATGGAATGTCGAGAGGATACCTTGTCCCGGCGACGGAGATCAAGCCTGTTGGAGATGAGATTCTTGCGGCGATCAAGGCAATGGCTTTGTACAAGTCGGCGGAGTAAAAATAATTTCATTATTTTCATATTTATTTATTTATTTGTTGTATTGATTAAATAAAAACTATTTAAGACTTTAACAAAATGCTCCATTCAAGTTTTGTCCCCCTTCTGAGCCATAAAACGGTAAACCTAAACCTGCGGTCTGTGAATACATATGTAGATACCTTGACCCAATTTTTTGAAACTATATCGAAACCAAATCAAACATGAACAGCATACTTACATACCTAATTTTCCAAACTACATTTTTGTGTTTCTTACAGTTTATACTCGTGTTTCCTTTGACAAGCATGCTCCATCTTATCATACACAACAATCTCAAGTGAAATGCGAAAAACGGAGCAAAACTCAATTTTAGAGAAGTGAAGAGATTTTTTTGGGTAAAATACCTCAAAACATTTTGCAAGCATTCACGCACTAGTATTTTATTTGATATGTTGAGTTGTTGTCTCTACAAAAAATTCAAACTCGTCAAATTCATCGGTGGAAGCGGTATAATGATTAGCCTCCCCTTTCTCGGGAGTACTCGTGTGGTTCCCATAATGTGACTGAATATACGAGCTAACTTTCGTAGTGACTAACACAGACAAGATGATAACTAGCAAAAGGATGATTAAAGTAACAAAGGCGAGTCCGACGGAAAAGAGGAGGAAATCGGACTTCGCTTCCCGTTCCCCGCACTCAAAGTAGTCGAGGTCCTTAAAAAGAATAAAAATCATCAATCTTCGCAAAATACAAATTTCCCAACTACAAAAAACGGGCAAAATTTTTCTCTCATACCATTGTAAGCGCAGTTGCCAAAATGAGCGCCTTGCTGACCATGGAGAGGTCAAGTGGGAAGTTGATTCTGTAGACGGGATTCTTGGCTTCCACATTATTGCTATCCTTCGGATCATAGCCTTCACAGTCTTTGTAGATCTTGCCGTAGCACTCCTTATTGTCTGGGGTGCAGATGTCGAAGATTGTATTTTTGTAAAAGAAGCACCTGCTCCCATTCACCTTTATTGCCACCTTCCCATTCGCCCCGCGAACGTTGTAGTCGGGACCTTTCCAAGCGGTGCCTGGATCGATTCGGATTATCTTCCCGATTCCGTTGTACTGGAAAAACTTTTGACGGGCGGAGACGATCACTGAGTCAGAGCCTGGCTTGCTGGTTAACGTGAGGATCTCGTTTCCAGAACGCATGTCAAAGATACACAGTTTGAGAGCGGTTTTCTTCAAAGACTGACAACTTTCGGAGGAAGAGGAGATTTGGTCAAACTTTTGCATTACTTTGAAAATGGGCTGGCCTGAGGGACTTGTGATCTCGTAGCAGTTTGGACTGTTGTGAGTTCCTTCAAAAATTCAATTGAGTACATTTTTATTAATAATTTTATTAATAATAGTTAGGCCAGGCACTGGTGACTACGGGACTAGATAACATTTTAAAAGCTCACACTTGCCTTTATCGGTGTGCTTCATTGTCCGCTGTATCCAAAGCTCATCGTAGTAATTAAAGGTTTCCAACTCTGCAAAAGTTAAGATGAAGCTTGGTAAACTCAACAAAGAATTTATTATTAAATTCATAAATAAAATTTCAGTACGAATTACCTTTGATTTTTTCATACTCTGGCGAATGAAGATTTTCTGTCGCGTAACGGGTTGAAATATCTGAAAGTCACATTTAAAAAATTAAAACAGTCCGTCAAATCCATTTCAGATGGACTTTCGTTTCGTGACATTTCAATTATAATGGTTTTAACGGAACGGGGTACCTCCGGATGTGGGGGAAGAAGGTGCCGGATGAACAGAAGACAGTGCACTTCTCTTACTTTCTCTCCACTTCAAAACAGTGTCAATCCACTTTGTCGCCATTTCACCCATCCCGAATCACAAAATTTGAATTGGAACAAATTCCACTTGTTAAACTTTTTGCAATAAACAAAATATTTTTCTTTGTATCCAACAAAACTAAGCTTTTTTACATGCGGCGACCTGCCGCACTCACACTCAACTTCTGTCCACTGTTTTTTCCAACTGACCAGCCAACGCCAAACTAGGTTCTGTGTGAATGAATGCGACTTAACTAGAACCTCAACACCTGCGCCATTGTTTCGTAAAAATTCCTTGTTAAAGCTCTCTTGTAGCTTTTGGCACGACCTTCTCCAGCTAAATATGTTTTCTGTGTGTGTGTGCCACAATAATAAAATTATGATCCCCATCTGTGCAATCAGAGAAAGCATTAACCGAGATCTTGCACCCCAATAAATCACCATATAAGGCCATAATAATTTCTCTTCAAGACCTTAATTACCTTAAAAGGGCGAAGCAAAACATACAAGAAACACTCTCCACTTCGACACATGTCAAGTCAAATAAAGTACTGCTCTGGAGAATATGCTCATATGTCATGTGATGGAATATATGCCTCCGGAGGAAAATGCTGGTTGACCCAGATGTTTCAATACTTATCGCGCTTGTTCACGGAGAGCTCATTCCTCTCTTCCACACAAAAAAATGCTTCGGAGTCCGACATCTTTGTTCGTGCTGCTTGTTCTTGTTCAAATGCATTGCATAGGTCGATGAAATTTGAGACATGTGGTTTGGCTTCTTGGCTTCGCATGAACAAAGTAGTAAAACCATAAGGCACAATATATAAACCAGAACAAAGCTTCATGTGAATGTGAAGCCACAAGCCACGCGCAGTAATAAACAATAACAATATTATTACGCTCACGCAAATCTCACCGATTGCGTATAAGTATACTTACCGAAATCCATATGAATTTAACCCGTGGGATACTTGCTGAGGGAGTCCGAGTCCTTTTTCTTCACCTGGGAACCAAGAAATGCTCATTTTGGCTTTCATTTTCTGTCATCATCATCATCAACTCAACGTATGTATGTATGTGTGCAATGTGTGGGGTAAGAAGACGCTATTTAGGTCATCTTTGTTCCAGTTGGCTTTGATTGCTTCCCTTTTCACACCCATTGCGTGACCAAACTGAAATTTTAGATGTGAAAGGAGCCGTATGGGGGTGGTGAAGAGAAATATATACCAAGATTTGACAAATGTAAAAAAAATTATCCCATTTCACTTTCCTTGAGTTGAGTTTACCTGGAAATCATTAGAATAATAATAATAAATTTATGAATAGAGCTTAAAGTTAAGTGCAGTTTGTGCAGTGGTTGGAGAACTACCAATTTGTTTTAGAAGAAGTGGAGCCAATGTCGGTTAAATTATCTGAAAACCTTGAGAAGAGGTTGAAGGTGCTATATGGTATTTGGAACAGTCGATAACAAAAATGTATATTACGCAAAAAGTATTCCGTACTCAATATTCCAATTCCACTTCCACACGTAATATGGTCATGTCGTCATATGTCACAAAATTTTATGGGAACAGCCTTGAAATCACATTGAATTTATGTTAAGCACAAGAATAAGAAAGTATGTGAGACTGAAAGTGACCTAAAAACGAAAGAACGAAAAAACGTGTTAGAGTTATCATTTTCAAATCTTCATATTCGTTCGGAGTTAGGAGGTTATTGAGATCAAGATATACACTAAACGAAATGAAACACTCTTTTAATTTACAAATAATTTTTAGCCTAAAATTTATTTCATCTCTTCTAAACTAAACTATGTATCATCATTCTTTCTGTCGAGTAGAGTACAATGCATCTTGCATAATAAGCAAAGCTGTCGGTAGCAGGCAGGGAGGAAGCTGTGGAAATGGAAGGGAGACGCTTTTTGTGAAGTACAATCCTCGCATAGCATGCATCACTAAAGCACATGTTTGTGACTCACGAACGCGACGGAATCGCAGCGATATCGCAGGACTTTTTATGTGATGCGATATGCGATCAAGCGATGCTCCTCTTTGCCCTGCTCCTCCTACTTCTTCGTGCTCCGCTCCGCTCTGCTTTCTAGTATTGTGAGTGAGCATTCTATCTATTAACCTCGGACTTTTAGCTTTAGAATTACTAAATTAGAATTACTTTTAATTGAATTTGTGTACTATAATAATTAGCGAATTCACATAAAAATTCTTATATGCTTCGGAATGTCTTGAAAATTGCTAGCGAGAAGAAACGAAATGAAAGGAGAATCACGACTCTTCTTGAATTCATCATATTTTTTTATTAAAACATAAACTACATTTTACCTGAAATAATTTTAAATATTATTCTGCAAGATCAAAATAACTCTACTGCTAACTTGCCACTTCTACAGTTTACTAAACAATTGTGTATAGGTTCATTAAAAGGGCTTGACGAGAGTAGTTTTGGAATAAAATTAATTTATTCTCAAGCTTTCGGCACTATAGTGCCTTCTTCAGAAGAAAAACTTCAGAGAAAAGAAATCATAAATATATTAGATTGGGAAAATTAGATTGGAATACGTGAAGAAATGTGATGTCTTCCTGTTGGACCTCTTCAGTCGATTCCATTTGGTTTATATGTCCAGATTCTCCAGACGTTCAGAATTTAAACAATTATGATTCTAGGCACAACATCGTAAAAACGTTACAAGAAGCGCGTACAAGAAGTAAATTATAGTTCAATTTTCTACTGAAATACAATTAATTGTTTGTAAGTTATGAAAAGCAAGATAGGTATTTGTTTTCACCATAATTAAAATTGTACCCACAGGCAGCATTTACATTTATAAATACATTTAAGTATATACATACATCGCGCACAATTAAACCGGATAACTGTGTGCTTGACTATTTATGAGTATATTTTCGGTATTTTATATAAATCCTCTACCTAAGTAAGAACTTATAACTCTTAAACCTTAACTCATTCTTACTAAAACCCTAACTATAATGTTATTTAGATTAGTCTGGACAATCACGAAATATTTATATCACACCAAAAAATGTTTTGCTACAAAACATAACGCAAAAGCTATCACAATTATTGTGATGTGCACGAAACCTCGAGCAAGACACAATTAGCAGACTCGGAACTGTAAAAAGATACCATCTAATCAATTTATTTTACTGAAACATCTTTTAATTTTTTAAATCTAGCTTAACTCAATTCAAGAAATTAGGCTTAAAACATTTTAAAATTAGAATTGTGCAATTTTATTTCAAATTGCGCAAGTAATTAAGAAAGGATGTTTGAAACTACTTCCAATAAAAATAATGAAACATTCAGTAATTGAAATACTGCGAAAGCATGCTTATTATTATCAGATATCACGTTTTTCGCATTCTACGAAACCTAAACTTTCCGTTTACTAAACTCTATTGTACAAAGACCCACTTACACACATATTCTTAAGTATTTGTAAATAATTTATAAATGGCTCGTTGTGGAATTCACAGTCTCGTCTCGTAGATGAAAATATCCGAGAAGATCAACACGAACATCAACCCTTTGAGGTAGAAGGGTACTCTCCATCGCGTTTCAGAGTCATGTCCACCGAGAAGATTTCCATAACAGAAGGTTTTTCTGCTAATGAGATACAGATAAATGTTTTAATTTCATTAAATAGATTTCAGCACAAAATGACCAAACGACATGCTTTTTTTAAACTAAGGCTGCTCGCACACTACCTTTACTGACCACGGAACTGGCCTCCGAAGTAGCTTTGTACTTTTCCTCCTGAGTTTCCCGTCTCCTCTGCCGCAATTCTAAAAATGTGGATATACGTTTTAAACCATTCTCTGCACTCACTTCAAGCTTAAAAAATAATGATATAATGAAGCTTACCCAAATAGCAATTATAAAAGATTAAGGAGAACAATACAACCTCCACAATCCCGAGTATCCCCAGAACTGTGTAGTGTTTCGCATCCTGCAAAAGTATGGAAAGAAGCACATATATATTTTTGGGGAAAAATTAATCATATATGCTTTAAATGAGAAATGTGTTTATATTTTATATTTATGCATACCAAATTATAGTATTCCATTTTTTGGACTGGTGTTCTCCACAATTTGTTCTTCGTTTTTTATCACGAACTAAAAGATAAGTTTCATCCACACAAAAATAGTTGTGTGCTATTTAGTGCATTCACTAAATTAGAGAATCTTTTGAAACACTCGTTTGCCAAAGGCCAAAGTTTCTTCCCAAGGACTTGACTTGCATGTCGACAGGAAGGAGTTGAATTTGTACTACGTGTGCACACCTAAACAATATAGAATATAGCCTTCCAAGCAAAACGTTAGGCGCAACCTCTAATGAATAAAATACTTTTCGTAGGAACAATGTCATGAAATATTGAATTTTCTCTCCTTTTTACCTATATCCAGTCTTTGTCCATAGAAGCATATTCCCCTCCTTGCCTTATGCAGATGAGTATCAGCCTTCAAGAGTCAAGCCATATACGCTGTAGTTAACAAAGCTCCCTCCTCGTATGCCGCTTCCTTTTTTACTATTAATCGTTAAAAGTAAATGGCTAAACCCTGAGAAAGCATGTATGTACATACATATGTAGCCAATGTAGTTTTAATGGGGCAGCTTTTTTACACTGAGCGAAGCTCCGGACTCCGGAGGTTGGAACACGCGTTGAATATTTCATGAGGAAAATGTATACGAATTGAATAGTAGAGTTAGTCGAACGTGAAATAGTTTTATAGTATTAGCCCCGCTGCTGGCGTGCATGAATACTTTAATTTGAGAGAGGAAAAAAATTTGGTTTCAGGGAGCTCAGAACGAAATCAACGATCCATTTCATTTGCTTTCATCAAAGTGTACAGTTGAGATGAGGGTGTGCGTATACAAAAGAAAGCATTTTATATTACTCACCGTTGGTCGCAATGTAATGCTCATTCGGCGTGGATAGGATGGATTTGCGTCTGCTTTCTTCCTCCTATTTTCCCTGAACATGTATTTATGTATGTTTGCTGTTGCGATTCGTACAGAAATGATGATGATGGTAGGTCACCGAAAGAAAATTGGGTTGCCTTTTGTTAAAAAAATGCCAGTATACCTTTAATGTTTACTCGGAATCGGTTGAATGCTAAATACATTCCAACATGGTATTCGCAAAAGTGCTAAAATCTAAAATCCATACCTACCTAATTCAACCAAATGTACATGCCTTGCTCTTGTGTAAAAATGTTGGCTTTCTTTAGAGACCCATGCAAGCTCAAGAGGGGTACGCCAGCGGGGGTCTGATTGGCAAAAGTCCTGCAGCCGCTCCTCTGAAATTACCTTGTATACTGCTGGGTACATACATAGGGAATGTTCAGTGGTAGCGATGTACTACTCCAGAATGTTGACGAATCACTTTTTTAATATGGCACGACTTAAAGTTAAAAATCAAGAAAGTTCTGTGGGCGGGGTAGAAAGGACAGCTGAGATTAACAGTATAAAGATATTTCTCTCGTTACATTTATCCATATGCACAAATTTGTGTAAAATGTATAATACTTTTTATTCACACGCATTTCAAAAACATGTACTGCAACCTGGAACTGGACTGGGGACGGAAGGAGCCACTGCATCATGTTTGTTCCCTTGTTTGCTGAAACCGCAAAATCCCCGTGGGCGTATGCGAGCAATTTCCGTGCAGACTACATTTTTGAAATGAAGTTTAATTACAGGTTGCATGTAGTTTGGTTATCTCCAAAATGTGTCGCCTCGCTCCTTTCGAGTCAACTTTTGAGTGAAGTATGGTTCACCAAGCACAATAATCCACATCAACAAGTCCGGCTAATCATAGTAATCGTGTAGGCTAAATGAGTCATTTTTCAGTTGAATACAGCTCCCCTTCCAAAACAATCGCATTAATTAGATCCAAATCTTAAATAGCATGAATACGGCATAAGCATAGTGCATAATGGTGGATGGAGTTTGGCTGTATGCATTCATGCAGTCGCTATTTGAGTTGAGGTTGAGAGAGATATGTACAAAAGGAGGATGCTTTTCTGCAATGTTTTTGGGAGGGAACCCGAACTCGGGAGAAAATCGGAGCGGAGTCTTTTGGATTGGTACAAAGTCCAAGTAAAGTGTAAGTCGACTGCCTGGGTGTCGCTGACTGATGGCTGGCATTCTCTCGGGAATTCACCATTCCCCGATGTTGCCTCTCACTCTCCTCTGCTCTCTCCACTTCTCTCTCTCACACACTCTCTCTCTCTCTTCAGCAAGCTTTCCCCTCTCTCACCACCATGCTCAAGTGATGATACGATGAAGCTTCGCTCTCTGTATAATACAAGTATATTTTTATCCAGCATAGTTTTCGCATTGGATTCTCAAAAAAATGTCTCTACAACATTAGAAACGTTCCTTTCCAACTGCGTCTAAACTGTTTGTATCTGAAAGTTGAAGTAGCAATTTTTACTTCACAAGTTTACGTGTCATTTTATAAAGGATAATTTTGATGATTTTACAAGAATTGTGCTTTTAAATTGTATGTTGAGAGTGGTCCTATATTTATATTCTATATAAACTATATACTATTTCAAAGTATATACTAACCAATAAATATATTAATTATTTCTAATAACACAGGACGGGCATAGTGAGAACGATGATATCGTTTTCAATTTGAATCTCACATATAAACGTGTTCAGTTAATTTTGAAAATATTTTAACTATTCTAACATTTTTTTTACATAAATTCTTTTTGGATTTTTTACAAATGGAGTTGTTCACAGAGAGTGGATTGGACAGTTGGCTTAATTACAATATAAATACTACTTAAGTAGTTCTTTAAAACGATGAGACTTTTGATGATATTGTTCAAAACAGAGTATTAAATTGGTACGGATGAGACTCATTCTCGGAAGGTTTTGAGAATAATTAATAATGGTCCTTTAGGAATATTTATATTAAGATAGGAATTTAGTATGACAAAAAGATTTTTTTGTAAATTTTTGTAATTAGAGTAGAGTATGTATTTATGTAAGTTTTGCGATTCTTCCGCATTCATCCTTTCGGCGTTTTCCCTTTGTTCGTTCTCTCTCCGGAGTAGCCTCCCCCTCCAAATAGGACAGCCATGGCGGCGATAACAACGACGGCGACAACGATGATAATGATGATGGAGCAAGTCTTACTAATTTTTGGACACGACATGCTTCTTCGGTTCTTTTGGAAGTAAATGAAATCCTGCAAGGCGAAAAAATGATGTTAATGATCCACAATTTCTAAATTATTTTATATGAAAATAAAGATAGCTTTTATAAACGCTCACGAGCATAAACATGGCAGCAAGCAACAAAGCCTTATTAGCGGAAATCGTATCTCCAGGAATATTAGCGCGAAGAACAGCCTTGGTCCGGTTGGCCTCTGGATCCCCATAATCCTCAAACTTCTTTCTCGAGTGCTTGATCTCGCCAATGTACGTCACATCATCGGAAAGGTAGACGTTGAAAAGGCGAGTTTGGAACTGGGAGGTGAGTCGACAGGTACAGAGGCAGCAACAGGAGAGGAGCGACTTCAACGAACTCCGAACTTTTAGCAATACTGCACCGTTGGGTCGTTCTAGGCTGAAAACAGGGGCGCAGCACATGCGACACTTCTCATCTACTCTCCTCACGATCCCGATGATTTTGTCTGTGTTGTACTGCCGCGCATACACCATCATCTGAAAGAAAAACATTTAAAAATAATAATCCTCCATTTTTACTTCCTTGTTCAAATTGTCGATTTAAGAAACTGTCAAGTTACGAATTTGAATTTAGCAGGATTAATTTCAACATTTTCAACGGTGAATGCACCTAGAAGAATGATGAGTTTTAATTTAAAAAATACAAACATGTACGTAATGTGTACATATGTGCATGTGAAGAAATAGTTAAGGTCCCTATATGTCCTATACACGCTCCTTTCCTTCCTCTCACATATCTTGTATTTTCCGCAGAGGTGCATGGGAAAAAACGCAAGAGAGAGGTTATGCACTGACAGCCGTTCTGTCATTTAGACCGTTATCACCATCAGTCATGCAATCATCGTCCACTCCAAGTCGACTTCTTCACAATTCCAATACAATTCGTATGGATTCTTATTCCAGTCTAGCGTCAATTGTTTTCCTTTTGCTTTTGCATGTACCTTTATATTGACTATACACAAGAATACTATACGTACTGCTGGTTAAAGTGCATGTTCATGACAAAAAACGACCTACAGAAAAAATTCAACTCAACATAGGTATTAGCTCTCCGACGCGGCTTACTATCGCCATAAAAATAGATCGAGAGAAGCTCGAATTACTGAGACTTGAGTTGAAAGAGAAGAATTGAAAGGTGAAATGTCACTGGTTGTTTTAGCATTTCACAGGTTGCAGTCATGTTCACATCTTACTTTCAACATCGAACTAGAACCAAAAACTATATTTGCAATTTGGCATTTTGTCTGATGGGAGGATTGATTTTATGATCTTGGAATTCAGAATGTTTAAACTTCAATTAATGCATTCGTTTTTTGTATAATTCATCTCACCTACCAAATATTTACGTTTCTCTCAAAACGGGTACAGTTTATCGTAATTAGTACTAAATAGGTATAGTCAATAGTATGTAATATTGTCTTGCATTTAACTTATGCCCATATTGTTTTTTACATTTCTCTCGGTCCAAAGCCACTAAATCCAATCAACACGCTTTCTAACATTATTTGTATTGGTAAAAAAATAAATATAAATAAATGGCTTAGAATTGTGAGATATTTAATTTAAAACCAATATCTATAATCAGATATTATTTCCTGGTGATCTGGGTGTACTCTAACTAAAATTTTTTAATGTCAAGCAGAATTTCTCTAATTTCTTACAACTAGTACTCATTTCAACGGATATTGCTAAAAAAAATTTATCGAGGTGGGCATAGGACATGGGTATAAAGTCAAGCACATACACCACCGGAAAACCAGGAAATAAATCTTTCTGACAAATTCCTTTCTAAAAAACTTTTAGAAATGCAGCTCACGTGTGTACACAGTGGGCATGGGCATATAAACAAATCAAACGTCGACAACATATATGCAATAAGTATGCAACACTTCAATTCATGATAATAGAAAACTCGAACCAACCTAATCCGCAATCTATTCGTCTGAAGTTTGGGGTACTTCGAAAATTTCAATTATGTATTTAAACGAATTTTTAAATATCCTAAATAAAATTTTAATATTGTCAACGAAATTTTTTGCATAGAGGTTGTTCATATTCAGTTAAAAGATACATTCATACCGTCTCCGGTTAAAATACAAACATTTCGTGTGCTAGAATTTTGATCATTCGTGAACACTTTTCCCATTACATGTTTCATGCCTTCATGCTTTATCCAATTTGCAACAATAAAACATGTTTAACCTACGAGCATGCACATGCAATAATGCCAGAGTGAGCCCAGCAGATTTCAAGGAGTTAGAATTTCAGATGAAAGCCATAAAATATGTCTGGAGTCAAATTGGACCCGATATTTATGTAGGGACGTGTGGCCTAAATGATTATTTGCATGCTAATTTAGCTAGAGTGTGATGATAACCCGCTAACATGCTGAGAACATGAGCTTATGTTTAACACAAAAATATGATTATCATTAAAAAGTAGTTTGTCGTCACACTTACAACTCCTCTCGTGAGATTCCCATTGATTTTCATCACTTCTTTCCCCGTCTTCATTTCAATAATTTGAAGGATGAATGGTGGCTTCGTTTGCTCGTGGATTTCATGAAGATCCCGAACGACAGGGTCGACTGACTCCACAGCTTTGAATATGAGCTTCCCTTCCCCATTCCGAATATCATAGTTGCTCGCTATATCTGGACTAACTGGAGAAAACCACGACCGGAGAAAAAGGGTGAGCTTGTTAATATGCAAATACCTTTTATGACATTCACAGGATATGATTTAATGACACCTACATTTATTGGCTTGGTACAGGTAAAATTGGTCACAGGAAGTTAGCGCCTGAATTTCGTCAGTCCAGAAACCTTCAAAACAAAAAGTTTTCTGTGAAAATAGTTTTCTGACTGGAGAAAAGCCCCGAAGAAATATATGTTTATTTATACCGTTTGAGTTGGATACATTATTTTTACTGCCGCCCCCATGCAATTTGCTATTTGAATTGGCTCTTGAGTTACTCAGCGGTGGACTACCTATATCCAGTCTCGACTCCTTCGGGTAGTCATAATCGTTGTAGTTGTCTCCGAAGAAGTAGTTATCGTCTGTAAAAACCAAAAAATAAGTTTCATTGCCAAAAATAGTTGATATGCGTGATAAAAAGTGAAAATAGGAAATGGTTTTATACCCTCCGCAGGATGAACCATATTCTTTTTCCGACCGGAATACATATTTTTCTCGAAACATATATGAAAATCCTTAGCTCCTGTTTCCCATTTGTACTCTCACAACGCTCTGACTCGATTCTGAGTCAACTGAGCCAACGGAACATGCTCACTTCACAGAAAGTTTCTGAAGAAATATAGCGAAAGACTGTTTAGGAAATATTTTGGAGGACACGAAGTTTTCACTTTGTAGCACTAGACCACCCTTTCACAAACTGACACGAACATCAGGATATCCTGTGGATCTTAATACAGGGATGAGCAGCAACACTTCCATTTTTATTGTCGCTATTTTTAGTTTCTCGATTGTAAGACGAGAGTGTGAGTATATAATGAGTGACAAGCTCACAATGCAAACAAAGAAGGATTCCCACGAACCCCACGACTTCAACACAATTGCACACCTGCTCACGTCTTCAAGTGTTTTATCGCTCTTCCAAGTGCACGATTGAAAGAAGGGAGAAATCACTGCGTGCCACACAAAATCTCACATTTCCTCCGCACCGTTCCACTTTCACAAAAACACTCCTCATCTTTTATGCTTTGTAAATGAGAAGAAAAAAGAGAGATAAAACACATATATTTGTGCGTTTACGTCAACCGGAAAATTTTCGTTTCAGGGAAGAGGGGACGTTATTCGGAACGGAAGCCACAAATATTCAATACAATGTCCATGATAATATTAACAACTCTCTTTCCAATACCAACAACCTTTCTCAGACGTAGTTTATGCGTCAACGAACAACACCAGACCGAGTTAGAGAATGGAGAGAAAAGAAAATAAAAAATTCTTTCTCTCCGTAAAGGTCACACCTTTTGTAAAATGATAGTTGTAATGTTAAGTTTTTCTCCACGCTTGCTTGCCCATTAGATTAGAGTAGGGAAGCAGAGGGAGAGAGGTAGAGCCGTTATTGTTTCCTTGTTCTGTTCTCAGAGTGGCCCTGACTATGACTCTCGCTACGGCCAAACTCATTTGCTTTACGAGAGAGATCCTTTGTGAACGCGAAAGGGTGAAAGGCGAGCAGGCACAAGTGGGAAATAAGTCGAGGAAAAGGCATTTAAGCTTAAGAATATATATGCTCGAGATTACGCATAAAATGGAGGAGTATATTACAGCGAATGGCGAGTACATACAAACGTGTTGTGGATAGTGGAGAACAATAATTTTGCAGGTTGTCCGGATGTTGGCTTTGGCTTTAGTCTAAAAATTGCAACAACTTCTTCGTATAGATATACCACACGTTTTCCGAGAAGGCTTGTGTAATAAAATGCAATACAAAAGTACATATGCTTTCACTATATAAGTTGTAACCTAAAGCTTATATGAACATGGTCTTGATCAGGTAAAAAAAATTCTAGCCATTACGATTAGAAGTTGGGATTTTCGTCGACGGACTTGGCTGCAGGACAAACGAGTATAGTTGCAAAGTGTTTAAAAACATTTTTGTTAATTTTCTCCAGTTCATACCTCTGCTCACTTTGAACCTGGTCAATGTGAGAATGCATACATAAACCCATTCATGCTGGAATTGTGCATGGAAATTATATCATTCTTTGCAATCTCAACAGAAGATTTGCTTCACGTGTACGTGTCCAAGATTGCTTTTCCTCGTCTTCCTTTTCCTTACTTTCCTTTGCCTGCGAAAGAGGAGTTATTGTAAGAGCATTGAGCACTTGCTGCACACTCCGCCCGCTTTGTGTTGTTATTGTTGTGGTGTGCAAGTACACATCAATCGTTCCAGCTAAGGTAATACTCTTAAACTAATCAGGAAGTTGTGTTGAGCAACACATGAAATATGTTTTTCACCAAAAAAATTAAGGTCGATATTCACATTTTAGTTGGTGCAACATACCACACAGCGGGGTCAACATACCCAAATCATATAAGCTTTATTTAGGGTTAAAATCCAGAAAGCTTATCAAAAAAGGATCACGGAAGAGGAAGAGGTGAAAATGATTCTCAGTTCAGTTTTAAAAACATTTGCAAGCAGGAATATAATATAACTCTAAAGGGACTTCTATAGGGAAAGTGGCTGAAAATATTTGGACGCTAGGCGGAGTTTTGGTCGCGTCGAGCACAACTTGATTCATATTTTTTTTTGTCATCAATCAACAGGAGAGAAGTGCGTTTGGATTGGAGAATATTGAGAAGTTGTATTACGATGTGGAGTGATTGATTGATGCACATTTTTTTCTTGTAAAGACAAAAGTGAGTCACTCCTGAAATCCAAAGTAGTTCTTGGATTTCAGAATTAGAACGAATGTAATATGGATTGTACGAATAATGTATGTCGAGTGTGCCATTTGGAGGCTCTCGTTTGTCTCAACAAAAATCTTGTTTTGCCAATTGAATATGTGAGTCTGAAAATCGAAGACGTTTTTAGAAAGTAAAATATCATTTGAATAGGAACATATACCCTCTTTGCTTCGAGTAAAATTGTTCTTGCCCGGAGAGCGAAAGCGAAACTTTTCGTGACAGCATAAATCAAAGAAAGTAAAAAAATATATGGATTTTAGAGCGAAATCAAGGAAAATAGTTCATTTTGCAGTCATGCAAATATACGCTACCCGCCAGATGCCCTATTCACGAAATAGAAAGCACACACACACACCTTCCTCGTCAAGAATAGGCTCCGATAACGATTTGATAAATATCTCACGCTATAGATTTGGATATAGTTTAACGTTCATTTACTTTGCAGTATCCAATCCACAAATATAAGTATACCTCCACTCCACTCTCTCCGACTTGATCATTCATACATCCAAATAAAAAATTGCCCTCCTGATCATTAGAAAATCACCGAATCATACACACACGCGGACACGCGGTGATTGCGCTGTGGGTGGGAGTGTCTCAAACCTCAGCCATGCTCAATTCGCAACTGAAGTTACTTTCCTTTCCTCCACAGCTCACGTGTTCACGTCACCTTTCACATTTTCCACTCCAGCGTGAAAGACTCTTCGTTTTTCTCAAAGAGGAAATACATGAGAAATATTTTCTTTTTTACAATCGGCAATGTCATCAATGCCGCAGTGACAAATTGCTGGGTAGCATTTTTACTTAATTTCCCACAGAACACACTTCGACGTAATCATTTTCGTGCTGGGCTCCTTTAGGGCAAAAGAACTCGTTTTTGATGACGACATGACTCTGCGGACGTCACAGCTCTTACCTGTCGATTTCCTTAAAAGCAAAGTAGAAATTGCTCAGCTCGGTTTAGATGGAAATCGTTAATCAGATTTGAATGGCAGAGGGGAATTAGCAAAACAAAATAAATCAAAGAAGACTTCGCATTTTCCTTGTACAGTACATATATCATGAATACATCAAAGAGTCAAGCAATAACATTAAAAATTACGATCACATTTTGTTCAAATTGTGCTATGCTAATGCAAGTTGAACTGAAACTTTGGCATGGCTCTCCTCTCTCCTTACGACCATAAAACCAGCAATTCTCACATGACCTTCGCCAAAATCGATGAAAGTGCAGCAATGGAAATAAGGCAAGTACCTCTAAAAGTTGGTAGTATATACAGCGAGTAACACCTGTAACTTCCCTTTTCTCTGGAATTACAAAACTGTAAAATACTCGGCATTCATGAGAGAAGGTAGTGTGAGGTAGGGTTCAATGCATTTCGTCTAACAAAAGGAAACAGAACTAATCTAATCATGCGACCACATAGTCAACAGCGAAAACATGCACCTACCTATTTTGCATAGTTGTGTGGAGTTGTAGTAGAATTGTGAATTTTTAATTAGTCTTGGAAAAAGGAAAGCCTTTTAGCTCCAGTTTAAAGCACAAAGTTTATGGGGAACCTGGCTTGGCGTAATATATACTTCGCACTTTTATTAATCATCTATATTGCACGTATACATGTCTAGCTCTCTTACGTTTTTAACATATCAAAAACTGGTAGATTTAATTCATGGCTCTTGCCTGTACGTTGCACATCGGAATTTGACTTTTCCTCATAAGCTTATTTGCTTATGAGGAAATGCTTATGCTTGCTCCTTATTGCTTTTCAGACTTAGATCTCTCAACATAAAAAATTATTTCAATTGCCAGTTAGTCCCATTAACTAAATAACGTCGGGGCTAAATCATATTGGATTGGATCATTCTCAGCGAACTTTTAGGAAACTACAGTAGTTCATTTGAATTGCAAAGTGCTAACTACAGGTTTCCCAACTTTTATAAACTCAATCTCACACAAACCCAAACCCTTCTGATAATCTCCCAAAAAATCTCTGAAGGCCACACATGTATTTTCAACCCGTTCGCCGCGACAACAACGTGAATAACGTTTTGATAGAGTAAATGAGCGACTAGCTTCGACGTGGAATATAAATCGACTTGTGAAACAAGTTGAAACAACCTGGCATATGGAGCTGAACGGAAACCGGTAATATGCTTTGAAGAAAGCATAAAAAATATTAAAGGTCATACAAGTTATTTAGAGTGTGCCTATCTAAAGTCTGTACACATGTGACAAATGGATACACAACTCCCTCCGTTTCGGCGTACTTTTTAAATGGACGTGTCAACTCTTATGTTATAAACAAGGAGCAGGAACGGCTAGACTTTAATCCGTCGTCAGACATTTTAAGGAGGAATATTTGGAAAGAGTATTATATCAATTTTGTGTGATGAAAGCTCAAGTTTCACATGGATTTTTAATATGTGTACAGTAAGCATTATACTAGTTCTTATGCGGACATCATCAAGCCAAAGCTCCAAAGCCAAGGTTAGCGGAATTTTAGAGAGAAGACTAGGCGTCTTTTGACTACGCTTTTGGAAGTTGGAACTCGAGTAGTAATTTATCACTTGTTAACAACATGCATACGCATATGCAAATATCACAATTGTGTGAGTAAGTAATGCCACAGCATAGTTGATGTTGATACGGTGAAAGCACTTCCGATTCCTGGAATGTATAAGAGTAGGTGGAAGTATGCAGTCATACCGTTGACTTTTCCGGAAAAGCGGAAGCAAGTGAAGAATGTTGCTCGCAGCGGGCAACAGCACAAATCAGATCAAACAAGAATGTTGCCGCTGGAGTTGTTGGAAGTGGACTAACCGTTCTTTGACAATTCCAACTTTGAAAAAATTGTACGCATTTCGTCAGAAACCCTATTTCGCAGTATTTTATAAATAATTTTACTCTCTCGTTTCTAAATAGGATTGGTGTACTACGATTGGTTATTCGAGGTCAATATGAGGGAGGGAGCCTGAAAACCCACACGCATTTCTTATTTTCTTGTTCTATTTTAAACACACATTTTATTGAATATCATTAAATTATTATTAACATGCGAATGTGAAAGAATGACATGTGAATGTTATATGCATATTTGTAATTGTAAAATTATGTTGGTAAACAATGAAATGGTTTCGAAATAATATTGAGTATGCTTTTCTGTCCTCGAATTTTGTAATTTATTAATTTTACCAATCATTTAAACTATGCACGTGCTCGTAAAAAATTGCAACGTAACGCATGCAATCCTAGTTATACATTTTGAAGTACTGAAAACACAAATTTTTTAATGAGCACGCACAAGGACAAATAATTTGGGATACGCTTCACCTCAACCCGCAACCATGTATATAATTTCCATTTGAGACTTGAAGATTGGAAACTGAGACTATTCCCAGCAAAAATTGTTGTAGGCTGCGCTGGTCTCAAAGATACACAGCGCGAAGTACATCAAGGTGAAAGTTGTACACTTGTGTGTGGTGTACGTGGCAAAAGCCCATAATTCATTCAGTCGGAACGTGAATGTTTTTAAAAGGAACAGTGAAATTTACCAGTTTGTTTGAAACCCTCTTGAAAATCTGAGTGTAGAACATGTTTCTCTCAAACAAAATGTTTCAATGCTTTCGAATGCGGAAACTAGCTGGTGGCAGTGCCAAGGGGGTCAATTCAACACAAACTAAATGGATTTCTCTCATTCTCCTCGCCATACACACTTTTTGACATCATCAATTCGTTAACGTTGACTAATTATTGATTATGTTTAGGCATGCATGTGTACCTACATGCATTTAAATATGCTGTATGAATGGAGTTCTCAAACTTCGACGGGGTTTGGCTGGACATGGACTGGAACATGGGCGATATTAAGTTACATAAAAATACCTTTAAAACTCTGGAATGACTAATACAATCGCCATCAAAAATGTGAAAACAGGAGATTGCACTGTATATAAAGTTGTAGAGTGTAACATTGTTAAAACAGTAATATATTTTTATATTTTAGTGTGGGCAATTAACTGCAGAAGTGTTATAATGGAAGGGATAACGTGAAAAAATGAAATCCTCCGAGAGCATCTTGTACAATGTTCACCAGTTCATACGTGTATATAGTAGCTCAAAGACTTTTTTAGTACGGTGCACGCAATTCGGTAATTATGTTGTCGATTTCAACTTGGAGAATAAAAGCTTATAATTCCTGCTAAAATTATATACAGTATATGGATATATACATATATGGCATATATATGGATTGTATTGTTTCAAGCTGAGCGAGCAAGAATTCTTATTTCTCGCAGAGACGAAAGGTGAAACAATTAATTACGTTGTGTGTTACATGGGAATTCCTGAATATCGAGCTGAACTCTATGAAGAAAACATTGCATTACATGCTAATCAGATCGTACAAAGCTCGTCAGAAATCTCGACTTGTCTCTCTGTCCGATTCTACAAAAAGCCCTTTCAAAACACTTCCTGGAATATACATCCAAATGCAAGTCGAATTTAGAGAATTAAAACATAATTTTCCAGAATGTATTTGGATGGGAAGATGAGCTTGCGGAGCTTCTTCACAATAAAGATGTCTTGTTTGTGGCTGTACGATGTATGACTGTAATGCTTAAACTTTTAGCTACCAGCAACGTGCATAGTTCGCTTAATGACGGTTAATGGTTAGCGACGACGGAGCGGTGTATCAACTATTTATGAAATGAAGATATGTGCGATTATGAAATGCGAAATCCAAAGCAGTAAACGTTAGTGAAAATGGACCACCGACACACCGTCTGGACCACGAGAACCATGGATAACTTTTGGGCTAGTATCTAATAAATCTAATAAATAGATAATTAATTAGATCATCAGTTAAGGTAGTATTGGTACAGAAAGCCGAGAAAGCCTGCCTTTCCTCACGCCACTGACTATAGTAAACCCGGGTCCTGAATCCTGAATATTTGCAGATAAGTATACATAAAATAATGGTATTATAATTTTTAAATGGTGAAGTGAGCTGCAAAATTCCAAGTCATATGTCTTCCCGTTCCAACCTGTGTCCTTGTCTCCCTGCTCGGAACAAAGGTGCTTTTATCAGCTCAATATTGGATTGCGTAAGATTTCCTACTACGGGTTCTTTAAAAAAATTGTTCCCAAACGAACGTCTAAACGTTTCCGTTTTCCACAGATTTTCGCTTACACATGCTGTATTCTCGTGGTCGTAGATTTTGTGCTCGAACTTTTTAGAGATTGTGTTCGTAAACGAAGATCAGACAGCGAATCATCAGAATGTAATATGTAATGTCGCACCTCTCCAGTTTCGTGTTGTATTGCTAATTGCGACCATTGTGAGATTACTAATTGTAAGAACGAGTCCTGCCTGGCATTTGATTTTTTCCAGACGATGGTTACTTCCTCCTTCTCATGAGTCACTTGTGTCAAATTGGAGTTAGTTCTAAGTGTTGCGCTATCATCGTAGCATATTCTCGTGCAAATGTGAGCTTCTACCATATTTTATGCTGCAAAATACAAACTCCCGAAGTAAATAGCGAGACATGAAGACACTGGAGCGCTGTCCAAGTTTAATGGAACCATTGTCTACAGATAAGCCTTTCTGATTCCGGTCAGCCGGTTATTTTAAAAGAAATTCACACACATTTGCGATTGTTTGCTGAGGAATAAACAAAAACGGTCACCCTGTTGATTGTACAAGTTGGAATTTTGTATTGATACAACTTGATGTCACTTTTCATAAATGAAAGTCAGCGTCCGATATGAAAGTCGTCTAAGAATTCTGGGAAAATACAGGGTGCATTGAAGCATGTCAGATTAGCCCTGGTCGGTAACCTTCGAAAGACATTCGTTTAGGGAAAGCGGGTAAATCGCTTCTATCTAACTTATCGCTTGCTTATCCTTAAAAGGGATCCGGAGCTGTGGTTTCGTTTTCTGTAATTCCAGACAGATATGCCACATCGTTAAAAATACATTTAATTTAGCGATAAATGTGTCTTCAAAGAAAGAATCGCAATACTTCAAGTACGACCGAACAGAGTTTTTAAAAAAAATTGATGAACATGTACTTCGTAATTTAGATAGTTGTGAAAACCTTAACGCATTACGATTCACAATGTTTTCATTCTCAAATCCCCTACTTCTTTCGTATTTTTTGTTTTAAGCTAAACTATAATTTTTACAGCATTTATTCAATATGCCAAACCACAGTCTCGAAATGATTATTTGGTAAATTTAAGGCGAGAGTAGTCTTGGAGGATATTACGTTTCACTAACGCACCACAACCAGAGCTAACTTTTGAAAAACATGTTTTGCTCAGGGATTACGAGTAGGCAGACATTAATTTTGTTCCGAATAAGCTAGTTGGACATTACCGAGTATTCAGGTTTAGATGTAATGATGTTCTTCTTTTCATGGAACATTTTATTGCTTTACTACAAATTTATTGATACAAATCAACAAAATCTCGATCAAGTGAAAAAACTATCTCACACTTGACGTACATTTATATGTTCTTGCCTTTTCTTTTTGTACTTTCTCCATTTAAAAAAAACTAGATCACTCTGTAGATACAAGGGATTTAAGTACTTTACTGTGCACGTGCACTTTTTGTGTTTCCTAATAATTACGAGAATAATTTAATCTACACATTTTTTCTAAAATTAATATTTATTCATATTGGAGCAGATTTCCGCCTATCATTGTTGTTCTCTTCCTCGGGCTCCTCTTTTATCGTCCAACCACGAATTTGAGATGTGTAAATGAAAGTCGTTGGATTCACTACAACAATACATAAAAAATCGTATTAATATGTAATATTGTATCAATACGTTTATCAACTTTTTTAAAGTTTTGTACAAAATTAAAATGAAGGAAGCAAAACCTGTGAAATAAATATTTCAGTTACCCATTAATTGTGACTGGGACGAAGCAGGAGTCAACGGTTCTTTCGGAGTCGCTTGCCCACTCCAAATTTCTGAGCTGTGAACAGAGTAAATTGTAGCTTGGGAAGACGCAGTGGAAGGCCTTCTTCGAAAGAATCGGAAGCGGTATCTGTTTCGCGAGTCTCTGTACGAACCCCAGTCATTGCCTGCAGGCACAACTTTGCTGCCATCTGAAAAAAAGTTAGTTTACGACTCGATACAAAAATACGTACAGACGGGTTGGGGTTTCGTACTGCTCAATTGTGCTGGTTTTGAATGATCAGATTTAAATTTATTACCAATATCCGTGAAGCATCTGTAGCACCCGTAAGTTGCGAATCCAGTGCAGAAGAACATGACGCCACTCAGAATGACACACAAAAGTGGATCAATGCTCACCACCATATTTTCACTTTCAGATCCTTTCCACCCTTCCAAATAACTTCAATCTAAGTACAAATAATCATGTAAATTTTACACCAATTTAATTTAAGAAAAAATGCTGTGCAAAACAAGACGCTTTCGTTCAGAGTGTTCATTGGTACGCTTGAGAACTGTCAGTGAACCCTTCCCAACGGCCAAGTAATTTTTTTCGAGAAAGCATAAACTCGTTTCTCCGTTCTCTCAGCGTGCTTTCACTTGAGATGGACAGGTTGTCAAGAATGGAGGAAGTAAGGTGCAGCACAGCAAAAGCAGTCGAGTCTGCCCGCAGCGTAAAAAGGCTACTTTTGTATGTTGTGTAGTAATACTGTGTAATGCTGCCCAAAGTTACGAAATGAATGGTGTCGTTCGTGATCGCAATCATCGGCTTGAACCAGGTCAGTTGCCTGCCTCCATTTCTCCATTGCATATTATGCGGAAATACGCACAGCCACGAGTTAGCACTCTGATTTTTTTGTGGGCAATAAAAAATAACAATAAAATAATTCAATGCGATGAATTCATTGGAGGATATTTTCGGCATACTTAATACAAACGATTTGGGTAATCAAGTGATGAAAGTCATAGTCCAGCCCAGCCCACCACTTCATCCTGCATAAAAAGTTGCCATTGTGGATATAAGTGGAAAAACATATTTTTGCTATTTTATTTGTTTTCGTAATGAAAGTAAGAGAGTATCGTTGATGTAGGTAAGTAGGTAGTGTATGTTTGCAGGTCATAAACAAATTGCTATAAGTCAAATGATAGATTGCATAAATCTCTTTGCTGTTTGCACATTCTACGTTTTTGCAAATTAGGGACAAGGTAAAAGATCTTGGTATGCTCGGTTGAAGAAAGTAGCGAGAAAAATGTCACCTCGCTCCGAACAAAGCACAACGAGACCAGGATCAGGCCAATGGGTCATAATGTCAGCACTTAAGATCTTATCAAAAATGCACTTTTCAGTGGAGAGACGGTAACACACAATGCAAAGCCAGGTTCACGTAGGTATTACTCGCTGGCCCAACCAAACCCACTTCGATTCGATTGAATCAATATATGATATAGTCTTTGACCATTGGGCGTATCAAAAGCTATTAACAATGTTGAATTCTTGTTTTTATCTCGGAAAGCGTCTCCGAGTTCAGTTGTATCACGGTACACACGTTTAATAAAACAATTGGCAAAATGTAGGTACATCATTGTTTCGGGTAGAGTAACAATAAAATTGTATATTGTATTTATCCAGGTACATGGGCTCATGTAGCAAATTGTATACAATTTTTTGCCAGTGTCAATGTCGAATACGAATTCGTAGTCATTATCATATTTACAAGTAATAATAAATGTAAGGTTGACGAAGCGTGTAATCAAGTGATTTCCTCTTTGAGTCGTGATTTGTATCTGTGCTGATGATGATTCGAGTAAGCCTGATTTGTGGGGTGCGTTGTGACAACGAAGGGTCTGCTGTTCCTCCTCGGCTGCTCATCGCGGAACTCCTCAGATTGGCGACTTTGTCTCCTTTGAGATTGCTGCTGCTTATCTTGAGACGAGTAGTATTGATACTGCTCTTGTAGCTGCTGGAATTCTGGAGGATAACGAATATACTGATGCTGGTGATGGTGCTGATGCGCGGGTTGGGAGTGGGGCTGCTGCTGGTTTTGGGTATGATGCTTAAAGTCATTGTATGAAGGCTGCTGAAGGTCGACATTTGTGCTCCACACGTTTTTCGATCTTCTCACATTTGGACTCGGACTTCTGCTTCGACTCCGACGCCTAATCTCCCTCGTTGAGAATATCTTCATTTGAGCAGGTGGTGGTGGAACACCTGTAATTAGCAACATGCTGATAATTTTCGGCATGTTTAGTTCTTAATAGAAATTACAATAAATTTTAAGGACGCGTTAGATTTTAAGTAAGAAACGCACATGCGCAAGGCAGAAAGGCAGCATTTTAAGTTAATAGAATTTATGAATATCGCTTAAACTGAGAAGACGAAGAAAGAAGTCATTATTCTCGTCATGCAAAAGAGTAAGACAAGAATCGAAATGAGTTGACTTGAAAACATAGTTTTACTCAAAAGAAATCATTGTCCCTCCAAATTGACATGATTGGCGAAAAAATGATGATTTTACGGAATGGAAAAACTACATCGAAAACGACTCAAGACACAAGCAACGTTTTTTGCATCAACCTGAACATGTCTTTTGTGATGGTTGATAAGCATGGCGATGATGATCGCGACCATCGTGACCACCATCATCTGCTACTGCATCAGTACCGCCAGGCATGATGATGGAAACGGAAATAGTCTTGTGGATGGTGGAAAATGACATCAGCCTTACGTTGCTGATCGAGCACGTGCCCAGGCGGATACTGTAAAACGGCGGGGTTGATAACCGCGTGCGGCACCGTCGTCGAGTACACCCCATTCCCATTCTGAAGTTTGAACGTATACGGTGTTGGCTTGAAGATTGTGTCCGGAGGGGAGGGCGTGCTCAGAGGAAGGGGATCGTAGTAGTGGGTTGCCTCCCATGGTTCTGGCTCGGGCTTCTCATCATCTCCTTTTCCTTCAAAACAAAAAAAGTTCCAACTTTAAAAAAATGAATTTTTTTCGGAATTGCAGTCAAGATAAAAATAGCCGGAAATTATTTATACTAGGTTTATAAAATATGCAATACCAGAGCAAGTTTTCATGTTCATCTTGTAAAATATTTTAAGGTCACGTATTGCGTCATTCGGATCGTGAAGCTATAGAGCTGTACACATGGAATGGAACATACTTCCGCGTATATATAGACCATGAGTTAGTTGGAAGTTCCATTTTGAACTGGGCAACGTGGAGTGGGCAAATGAAGCAATTAATCAAGTTGCAAGAGTTGCAAATCATTTTTACACAAAGTCCGCACGTCATCACACGTAAACAGTCTCATCAACACTTGCCGACTTTTTCCTGTGCGAGTGTGAGGATGGGAGAAAGCGGAAAGTTTATTTATAAATACGCCGCATTAGGGCTATTTTTAGCTGAATCGTGACAAAGATAGACTCATGCGCTGTAAATAAAAGGGTCTAGTCTATATTTAACATGAGCATTTTGCTATCTCATAAAAGCCCAAATAATTATAGCCCTAATTAGCTGCTCATTACATGCACGCGTATGCGACCAAATTTAAGAAAGGCATTCGCCATAAAATCCATCTGCGCAATTCACACATCATTTTCAGCTTCTCGATCAGAAATAGGTTTAATAATGATAATGATGCCCTCGTAGAAAGAAATTAAAAGACGAAGGAGTTTTGGTTTGAAAAAAAAATCATTCTAGACGTAGACGCATTGGGGTGAATCGGGAAACATTTAATCCAGGTTTAAGCCGGACTTACGACTGGTCCCGACCAGTCATAAGTCCGGCTTAAACCTGGATTAAATGTTTCCCATTAAGATTTGTGAGGTTTTAAGCTTTGAAGGTGATGAATTGAATTGTAACAATTCATGCAAAATATGTGGATGTGAATAACATTTTATATATTTTGTAGTTTTCATATTTCGGTGAGATTTTTTTTGCTAACCTTCAGTAAAAAGGAAATGGGAGAGAATGTAGCAGCAGAGGGTACAACAGCAGAACACGACGGCGATGGCAATTATGCCAAATATGGCCTCCACCAGCATTGCGTGACTGACTTCCAAGGAGGACGCCGTCGTGTTCCAGTCGAGGAAAATGCTTGGACTTCCTATACTCGCCAGGTTTTACAGCTGCAGAGTCTGCAGTCCGATCCAGTGTCCAGATTATTTTGTTGTTTCGCGATGCATTTGACCCCCGACGGACGGATGGAGAAAGAAGGAATATGTGTGGATTATGCGATTACGGATATGGGGAAACCGTTCCGTGTTGTCGCGTGTCCGCGTGTGAGACACAAAAGAAAACAACAGTAAATTACAAGATCTACAAGAGCAAGTATTCTGGATAAGCACTCAATAACCGCATGCTTTTGTATTGTACATTTACTACACATTCCCAAAAACTATATGCTTTTCACACAATTTCAACATTCTAATTTGCATATACCGTAAGAATTATTGAATTTTAAACACAAAAAATTTTAAACTTTAAAAAATATAGTTTGAGCATTGTCCAGGAAATATCACCTCTTTTGCCCACAGGAAATTTCATTAAACCGACCCGAGTCGGTTTATGGGGATGAAGAGTATCCCCATATAACTTAAACAATATTTACACAATGCGTTTCACTTTCAAGGCTATTTTCTTATGCTGATAAAATGCTGCACAATTTCACAAACTTGGGGAGTGGGCAACTCATCCTTCAACTGCCTCAGGATCATCCGAAGCTTAATTTCTCAACTTCATATTCACAAAATTAATTGATTAGTCTTCCCTCCATTTTCACTAGTTTGTGGTATGGAAATTTGGAATTCAAATTAATTGATTATCAATTTCGCCATTCGAAATTCAGCACTGCACCAAGTTGCACACAATTTTTTGGCACTTTTCTCGTTTGCATGCGTATTTGCTAAGAAGGAGTTAACTTCTGGAAGAGTGAACCCAACTCCATCGGCAACTTGCAAACGACTCCT
Organism: Heteromurus nitidus; assembly: GCA_034687055.1. Classification (NCBI taxonomy): domain Eukaryota; kingdom Metazoa; phylum Arthropoda; class Collembola; order Entomobryomorpha; family Entomobryidae; genus Heteromurus; species Heteromurus nitidus. Next base: position 34,581 of record JAQFZW010000095.1, on the reverse strand, counting down.
GGACTTCCTTTTCCAGGAAAAGGACGATTCCGCATTCCATGTGCGTCAAGAACGATGATCTTTCCCCTTTGTTCTCCGACTAGATTCCCGTTGTAAGGGGAAGTAGGAGCACCGACAATAAAACCTGGAGCGCTAATAAAACCCTCTTGCTTGCACTCTTCGACGTCTCTGATGTCCTATCTTTTTTGGGAGTTGAGTTGACTCATTTAATTTAATGAAAGACAATAAATATGGTTCATTATCAAATTTATTAGCTGAAGCTCTCTCTCTCTCTCTCCACCACCCCGTTGCGATATGAAGCGTTCTTATGACTGGACATGACATGAGACGACTGGACTGGGATAAAAGGCATGGAGAAACCCTCTCTCCTTTTCTATATCAAATGCAAAACTAGGAAAGCCACCTGTCTTTGATCTTATCAGGAACACGGAGAACCCCAACCAAATGAAAATCTTTGTATTGTATTCCAAGTAAATGTAAAATATGTACAAAACATTTTGTGGATATACGTATGTGTGTGTGTGCATGTAATGTATCCGGTCAGCCAGCATTTCTCCATAAAATTCTCTCCCTTAACCTTTATATCTTTATGGGCCTTGCTCTTACCTTGCCTCTCACGAATCCTTGGACTTTACCCGTACTCCACAATAATTCTCCAGATAGGCACATACACACTCAAATAAAGTAAAGTATAAAATAAAGGAGGAAATTCATATTTCATACTCGCACGTACATTTCCAGCGTTTCTCAAAGCACACGCCAATGCTTTTTCATCAAAAGAGCCTTGATTTCTCCCCGAGTCGAAAATGTGGACCTTAAGAAAATAAGATGGTGATGATGATGAGGGCTGGAATATACAATACACAATACGCCGCGGTGAAAAGTTGTATCGAATCAAAAGGTGAAATTTTTTTCCATATAAACATTTTGCTTGTGCACTTGCATGCTTGTACGCGTACTGTTCCAGTACAACTTCCAATTCTGCGAAAGACCTTTCACCGTCCCACATTATTTCATACGCGAAGTCATGAATTTTTACTTCCAATTCCAGCATTCGTTCTCTTCTGTAGTACGCACATATGCACACCCTTCTATATGCATATGTTCCGTTGTAAAGTAAATTATAGAGTAACAAGAAGAAAAGTAATAGGAGTATCCTCCATCCAGAAGAAAGATTTGTATTTCTCATTTGAATGATGACGAGAAGAAGGAGTATTGCACATATTTTTATATGCATTTCTCCCTCATTTGAAGAGAACATGTTTGTTCGAAGGAAGAAATATCTCATCTGAATGAGAGTATAGATCAAGAGAGTGACTTTACGTTGTACCTTTATGCATTATACAGTTTTGGGGGCCAATGGGGATGCATATACTTTTATTGCTTACTGATGTCCGTCTTCGTGCCTTTTGGCATTTTATATCTCGAGATTTTTTTGTGCACAAAAGCATGGACAAAGTTCACCGGAGGATGTTGAAATTGCTGTTATTTTCTCCGTTTTTGTTCGTGATTTTTCTATCGTGCTCTTGCGTTTCGTTTAGCATTGAAAAATACTACATGTTTTCGCAATCACAATCAGCTCCTTTACAAAACAAAGAAAGTCGAGCAGTTCAGCTATAGGTATAGAGAGGTAGTATGGAGTGTACCTATTATTTCGACCTTGGGTGATATGAGAAAAAATGCAAATTCTCCTAAAATATTAGAAACGATATCACAATCACAGATTTTTTATTCTCAAGTTTTGTCCGCACTGTCCGCAGTGTAGTAGGACTTTGTCTGAGGATTATCCGGTTGTTTATCAACGATTAAAGGAATGAGTGTCAACACAACTGCGAATGCAACCAACAAAAGGCCCACAATGAGCATGGACAACTTGAGCTTCGTCAACGGATTATACCAAGTAAATTCCTGGAGATAAAAATGAACATGTGTCATGTGTCTTATAAAATATTTTCTGATGAACTATTGGCGAGGAAGGCATAACTTACTATTAACATCATACAGCCTATCAATAACGCTTTCTCTCTCCCATCCAACTCTGGCGAAACCTCCATCTATTTAAATGAAACAAAAATTATTTGCAAAAGTGAATGTATTAATTTTGTTCGAAATATAATTTCATTCTTACGCCAACAGTTTCATAGTCGATATGAGGCAAATCATGAAAGGTATGCTTCCATCCATACTTAATCACTCCAATTTTCTGTCCCTGGCTTAAAATAGAGAATACCGTGGCGGAGGAGGGGATATACGAATTTGACACTACTAAAAACATTCTCTCTCCGACTGCATTGTAAACACTGTAATTGCACTTTTTCCCGAATGCTTTCACATAACCGAGGGGCTTGTTGTTGGCATCGGTTATTAGCATTTTCTGCAAAAGAAAAAAACATGCGTAGAACGTTGAATTTTTTGGTCACGAAACTAATGAGCAACAGCAGAATTCACTTTGTGTTCGATAAGTTAAAGTTTACCTTTGAAAAGTACACTTACAGAAATCATTTTCGACATGAACATCGAAGGTCCCGTGAACTTGAGCACCTTTGTGCCCCGAATGTCGAACAACCAGTTCTCAAAGGATTTCTTCGCGTACAAAATGAAGGAGGAGCATGTCACCTTGTGCTGCTCCAAGAGGAACAACAGATTTCCTTGAAGGCTCATGACTTGGTACGCAACGTCAACCGTTTCTTCCCGAAAACTGACTCCAGCCGCTTCCACTTCTTCGTAATCCAGTAATCTCTGCATGAAAACGTAGTTGAGATTGTCTAGGCACATGAGTGCTTCGACAGCGTGTTGAATCTCTCCTTCTGGATCGGCTACACAGGAAAATTAAGCCCGAGAACAAAGAATGTTCGAATGAAATGTATCAAAGTTAAATTAAAACTGTATTAGTTCAGTTTCAACATACATTTAGCAAATGCTTACAGTCGTCGTCAACCCTCACTGAGACTTCGCTCTGGCGAAAGATTTCACTCAGCTTGTGTTGTTGTATTTGGGGCTTGATGATCCTGGAGAAACATCCGCAAAAACATGACAATTCGTGATGTTAGAAATGGTAAACAAAATTCAATGCAAATAATGTTAAATGTAATTGCTGCCTCTCTCTTACCCGTGAAGATTAGCAGTCGAGTTCGAAGCCGCTTGTGGCAGAGTCGGCGGATGACGCTTGTTTTTGACAGAAGTTGGGCCATGAGCTCTCGCCGCTTTTCCAGGGACTTTGTGGCGAGCCCCTCGGCCACGCCCTTTTCCAGTCTTCCCCTCTTCTGATTCTGTTTCGAATAAAGTGCTAAACCTGTCAACAGAAGGACTCGCATTTGCAGCTGAAGGTACCGATGAATTTCTTGTACTTTCATCAGTCGCGCTTGTACTTTTCACTTCAGGTTTCGTCGTGAATTTGGGATCAAGAAAATTTTGAGCGTGATGTTCTGGTGCAGAACGATCCTGATCGTGGATTTCGATATCGTCAACAAGCTTGCCTACCTTCTGCTTACGAACGGCGAGTTGCTTCTTCCTGTCCTTTGAAGCCATTTCCAATCGACTTTCCTTCCAGGAGAAAGGCTGTTTACGACAGGAACGACACTGTTGATCGAGAGGATGTAATAATTTTCGTTTGAAGCTCAAGCACATTTCTTTCTTCTAGAAAACCCATTGGAGCCAAATGTCGCTTGGGTCGAGTCCATAGTTACTGGTCCCTTGTCTTGGATGAGTTGATGCCCCCTTCGAAACAGGCAGTTCATGTTTGTGAATGACGCATAGGAAACATGGTCTAACTCTAGCAAGGTTTTGTGTGACAAAGAAGTTTTCATTTTCAACATAAAAATGGATGATAACTCCGCCTCCTCCGATACCGATTGTCTACAATCTCATCTGCGGAGACCTCCTCCAGCTCAGAAGATAAACTCGGACGAGTCAATGTGGTGCAACCAAGGCTCCCCTCGACCTGACGATGATGACGACATCTCCAAACGAATGCCAATTGAGAGAAAGGGCAGACTCAAACTCTTGCAAAAGCTGCCATCTCCGAGAGAACTGCGATCACCAGAATCGCCAATCCCCCCAGCTCCACTGAAGCAGCTAGTGTCGATCAGTGAGCTTGACCCATTTTTCGAAGAGCTCGATGTCAGCTCATCCTCAGAGGGCTCCTCAACAGACACCGATATTCAGACATCTGCTCCTGAAAAGAAACAGGGCGACTCCACCGTTCCAAGAGAGAAAGGCAAGTCTTCCATCTCGCTAATTAAGTGGTCTTCCTTGGGCTCCTCCAGCCTCCCAGGATTACCAACCGCTGCCAAGAGTCAAGACTCATCTGGAAGTTCCTCCGGATCTGGAAGAGACAATTCGAGTAAAAAGGGGAAAGATGGAGAATCCAAACGGAGAAGTAGCTCCGACGATCGAAGTTCAAAGGAGCGCAATTCCTTGAAAAGTAAGCTGAAAAGTGTGTCCCACTCTGTGAAAAAACGCTTGTCCGTTACTGGCGGCTTCTTCGTGGAGAAACTGACGAAGCAGCGTGGGGCAAAGAGTGAGTCTAGTGTTGAGGAGACTGACAACAATGGAGAAATAAGCGAAGGAAAGAAGGAGAAAGACAAGGAGCAAGTCTCAAGGTCACCCAAATTTTCATCTCAGGAAAGTTTGCACGACGACGACGGAGATGAATGCGTTACGGACCTTTCTCAAAAGAATCCAAATTATCAACTCGAAAGTGGAATGGAGTTGGAGAGTCCTGTTCCAGTCCTCCATCCTCACAGAATTAGTCACGATGACAAGATTGACCACTACCTCGCGGGATTCATTTTGAATTTACCGAATGGCACCGTTGACAATCCGCTCCCAAGCGAGAGGCAAATTAACCACCTTCCGGAAGAAATAGAAGAGGAGAAACATCGAATTAGTCAGCTGAAGCCGATGGATTGGGCGAATTCAGTCGACTTTTTGGGACGCTCCGTTGGGCGAGACTTTCGGAAAGGATATTTGGCTCTTGGCGAAAAGGTATCATTGCATAAAATCAACAGAGACAAGTTATAATTGAGCTATTAACGTTAAACCTGTGATTTTAAAATTTACAGATGCAACTTCCAAATTTGCAATCAGTTCGCTGCCTGAAATTCAGCTCGTTTCACAGTTTTCTCGCCATCGGCTGCGAAGAAGGAACGTTGATCCTTCTCGAACTAGATTTCCAAAAGCCGCTCCACACCCTGAGCTCCCAGGAAAGTTTGCAAAACCTTTTATATCATGTGCCGCTGGGAAGTAGGTGTCGTATCCAAATGAACGAGACACTCGTTGGCCACGCCTTTGATTTGAGGTGCATCTCCTGGAATTGTGCCAATGGGATCCTGTTGACTTCAGACGAAATCGGTGTAATTATTGGATGGGGTTTCGGTGAAAGCGCTTGCTGGAGTGAAGAGTTCATTAATGACAAGAGCACCTCGATGATTAAGGATATGGCTTGGTCGCCAAATGGGAAAAAGATTGCAATTTGCTATGAAGACTATGCACACGATGGGAGTTTCACGGGAGGAATTATAGTTGGCTATGTGGATGGCACTCACATTTTTGGAAGGAAGTTTCCCGAGTCTCATGTTAATTTTGTGACTTGGTTCGATGATTATGTGGTTTGGGCCGTTGTGAACTATACTGTCTACTCCTTTGATGAGAAGGGAGAAGTTGGGGTAATCTTTTGATTGACGAAACACGAAATAACTTTACATTTATAATTAAAATGTAAATTACTTTTTAAAAATTTAGAAAACATGTCGTTCTCTAATGCTCAATGGCCAGTCTTCGGAAATCACGGCGTTTCTAATTAAGCCAAGGTCTTCCTGGATTAATTCTGAAAATGCTCCTGATTACGCTGTGATTTACAGAGACAGCTGCATGTCCCTTTATCACGAATCGGGGGACCAAGGTCTCAATTACTTCACAATTTATTTAACTTAACCACAGAATGGTGAATCATAAATGTGGACCGATTTTTCCAGCTTCAATACGAATTCATACTCAAGTCATTGCCACTTGTGCAGACTGGAGTCCAAACGGAGTGTACATTGTTGTGGGAGGGATCACGGATGTTTCCGGAGATGCATCTTATCCTCGAATCAATCTGTATAATTACGAAGGAAAAGTATGTTTTAAATCAAAAAGCAGTAAGCCATCATCTCATTCGACTTGAAGCTCAATGCGAAATTATTGATGCAATTATTTGTAGTTATTGCAAATCTTGAAAATCCCTGAGCAAACAATCACAAGCGTTTCCTGGAATCATGACAGTCTCCACTTGGGCGTTGCTGCTGCAAGGCAAATCTACTTTGCCAGCTTGAGACCAATGTACAAAGTGTCCAGTAATAAGAACTCTGTTCATTGTTATGCTTACACGAAGGACTGTGTGAATCAGTTGATCTCCTTCTGGAATGAAAAAACGGTTTCGAAATCCCATTTTAAAATATCATTAAAATTATATTTCATAATTGGAATTTATAAGTCCTTACAAGTTGCGTCGATGTGTTTTCGCAGTTACTCACGGAAAGGATTCCAGGAAAAATCATAGACATCAAAAATTTCGGAGATAAGTTTGCAGTGCTGTTCATGGACAATGTGGGAGTATATCACGTTGTCGTATTTAGTGAAACTGCTGTACACCAGCAACGTATGTTGCAATACAATCGCCAAATACAAAACTATCGGTTTTTACATCAAAATTCCCAGAATCACACTTCATCTTGATCCTAACAGACTTGTGTATCTTAACGTTGGAACCCTTTTCGATAACAATGACCAAAACGTCGATTATTTGTCTGGCGTCAAATGCAATTCTGAACTGGAACTACAACCTCAAGAGCAGCAGTGGTGGTGGGAGCAAGTTAACGGGAGCTTTGAAGGAAACTCGTCAAGTTCACGTGGACGACTTTCCTGGAATTATACCGAAACCTGGAGAAAGGGGAGATCATTTGCTACGGGTAAAGCATATTTATGATATGTAACTGTGTTTTATTACAACTTTCTCCACGACTCAAATTATTTTATTACAAAGCCTGTGATGGATTGTGCACGTTGCCTTCACGCGTTGGGAGACCGCCTTTGTGTGGCGAGAGAGTCTGGAAAGATGCAGCTTTATGCTTTGCCAACACTCGGCTTTCTGCAGACGTATCTTATCGATTTGGAGGTAAGTTTCGTCAAAACAATGTCAAGGAGAATATATTTTGGAGGCGGTGTATAATTAGAATCATTAACTTTTAATTGCGTTTAAGGGAGATATTGTTCAGCAAGTCAGCTTCAACAAAGATGGCTCCCAGCTAGCCCTTCTCTCGATGAATGGGAAGTTAAGAATTTGTATATTCCCCCAGGAATCTGCCCAATTTCTCGAAGTGATTTATTGTGAAATGCTGAGCAGTGTTTCCGGAATCCAGTGGGCTTCTGATGTTGGCAACTTGATTTGCGCGATGGAGAGCAATAACCTGTTGGTCGATATTTTTACGGACACAAGATTACAAAAGTACTGGAACAAAAAGTAATTTAAATATTAAAAATGACATTTTCCAGTCACATTGTTCACGATGGCCAAGTCGTGGAGACCATTTCCAATATCCCGTCTGGGTGCTACCTTACAAACTTTGAGAGTCTCAACATCTCTCTTATCAACATGGAGAAAGTCATCGAATCCCCAGATCGCCCGTCACCAGTAGACTTTCTCATAAAAGTGGTTACGCCCACTCTGACAAAAATCCGAGAGGCTATTCTCCACGATGACGAGCTGATGGAAGACATTGTGGACATGTTGAAAACTTCTTACAGCCATTCCACACTTAGAAAAATGGTCGCTGACGAAGCTCTCGTTCAAGGAGAATATGACATCGCTGAAGGTGTCTACTTCTCCGACAAAAATTACCCAGCGGTTCAGTTTATGAAGACGTTGGACGAGATGGACAATTTGGAGGTGCAAAAGGCAGAAATTCATTGTTTTCTTGGGGATTACGATCAAGGTCAGAATTACTTTCTGCGAGCTGGGAGGAAAGACTTGGTTATAAAAATGTGGAAGGAATTAGGCGACTGGGAAAATGTCAACTTTTTGACCGGCTACTCCTCCGAAGATTTGGCGGATGAAGCTTTGGAAAATATGTTTGACGAATTTGTGGGGAAAAGTGAGTGGATGAGTGCTTTAGAAGTTTGTAACAAACTTGGAAATGCTGAGGGTCTCATGGAATGTTGTGTCATTCTTGGAGACTATGAGAAACTACTCGCCCTCTCCGAAAAGTTGCCAGCAAAGGATCCTTTATTGAAAAGAATTGGAGAGTTTCTTGCAAGTGTTGGGGGAATTGAAGGGGCTGTCCAATGTTTTGTCGCTTACGGAGACACGGAAGCCGCAATGACATTGACGATGGAAAATCACCAGTGGGATTTGGCAATGAGATTGTCCAACGAACATAATCTGCCCTTGACCCGTCCCACTTTGGTGAACCATGTCAAGTCGCTGATCGGAAAGAATAATTTGGGTGGAGCGATCCAGATTTTGGAACGTTGCGGAAAGACCATTACCGCTGGAAAGTTGCTTGTTTGGGTAAAGTTAAAACTTAATTAATCATGTGGACAACTTTTCCTTCAATTTTAATTGCCATTCAATTTCAATTGCCTTCAAATTCCTTCAAAAACACTCAATTTACTTTCTGCAGAAAGCATTATGCAAATTGCAAACTCATTCCGCAAAGCCAATGGAAGTAAAGAAGATGTTTGTTCTCGCAGCAAAAATGCTTTCAAAGAAGAACACATCTCGGTCACGAGTGAAGAGACACGCCCAAAAGAAGTTGTTCACTGACGAGTATGAAGAATTGGATTTAGAATTTCTCATTCCAGAAGAGCACCTGAAAGTCATGTCGCTTCACAATGAATGGTGCTGGAGTGATCCATGGAGAGGGGCGGAAGCAGCTCACTTTCTCTGTCTTGCTCAACGCTTTCTTTATAACGGCATGATGGGGAGAGCGATGAAGGCCGCGATGCATCTCAGGTTCCACTCCATCAATCTAAAACTCCAACTTAAATTGAAAGAATTCTCAAAGCCATTTCTTCGTTAATTCCAGGAAGTATGAAGACATTCTCGGTTTGGAAAGGGTGAACACCCTCATAACTCTTGCAGCAATTAACAATAATTACCAAGAAGTTGCTTCGAATGCCCTCCTCAAGTTGGAGTCGTTGGATGAAGGATACACCTCGATTTCCCTCGCTTTGTTTGAAAATCACGCTCCGGAAAATGAGGGCGTTATCAGGATTCAGTGTCCTTCGTAAGCTTCCTCAATACATTTCATTTATAAAAAATGAATCGTCCAAAAATAGTTTGCATTTGCATTTTTTCTCAGATGTACAAAGTACATTCCTGACTTCTTCTCGGTGTGTCCAATTTGCAACATCTCCTTTCCCATGTGTGTCTTCTCCTCCTCTCCCATTTTCAACGAGAATGATCTCTGGACTTGTAAGACTTGTTTACGACATGTGGAATTAGGGAAATGCGATCGTTTTGAGTATTGCCCACTTTGTCACAGTTTGAAGAGATGAGAGAATTGTGTGCATGTACTTCTCTGGACACAAAAATATTTTTACGTGGTGGCTTAAGTTGTTATTATCATTTTATTGCTAAATATGGAACACTTGTTTTTATTATTAAACTTTAAAGCATGATGATTTAAATTACTTCTCCCCTCCACTCAAATCCAAAACTATTCAATTGTCTCCGCTCCTTGAGATAACCACCTCTTCGGATTCTCCGAAATTATCGCATCAATTTCCACTTCGGTGAATCCACGAACTCTTAGTTTTGGGACAATATTTTGTAAAAAGTGGCCATAGCCATGCCCTCCAAAGTTGATCAGTCTATGTTTCGTGTGAATATCATGAGACACAGTAATCTGATGAAGATGACCATTGTCTTTCAAAAGCTGCAGTCTTTGAATGCGCTGAGCATCAGACAGGAAGTCAATAGATTCTTGGAGTTGATAGTATGAGATTTCTGTGCCGAATAAGTCGTATTGAGTGAAAGTTTGTAATTTGGCGAATTCCAGAATTTGCTCCTCGTCGAAAATGGTTCGGTCCAGGTGAGACATGACGACATTCTCTGGGTTACCCCCGGCCTCTGTGAATATCCTCATGATTTCAAATGGGGCTTCAGGGTTCCTTCCAGGATGGAATGTTATGGGCTTGTTGGTGGATTGTTGAATCATTGCCGTCGCTTGGATTGCACGTTTTTCAAAGTCTGAAATGAGACGGCACAATATGATTTATAACTGTAATTATTGTAACTTAATTAAGCGAATTTGCAATTTGCAACCTTCAATTGGCCAAGAGGATCCAATTTCCCCCACGATTCCACACTTGATCCCTTCTTCATTCAGCCCTTCGGTAAGCTCCTTGAGCATAATGTCGTACATTGTTTCAACAGAATAGTTCAGGACGGAATGACTTTGTGCGCTGGCTATGTAGTACCCTGTTCCAGCAACAATGACCACTCCAGATTTCTGGCTCAGTGTTTTCAACAAGCTCAAATTGCGCGATAATCCTTCGACAGTGTTTTCTACTAACGTCCCTCCTCCAGCTTGTTTGTATAGTTTGACTTCGTCGAGTATTATTGATCTTGTGTCCACATCGTCCAACTTTGTATTGTATTTCGAACTGTACCTGAAATTCAATGCGAAAAATACAGTTAGGAAACACACAAAATGAAATTCTGTATGCTCTTTGAGAATTTCAATTCAACCGAGCCTTTGTCATACGGATATTGCCGAATGATTCCCAAGTTCTTGAGGGCGAATTGATCCTTGGGATCCACTGGGAATGCGATCCCTCTCGGAGGCATTTGCAATGCACAATCAAACTGCATGTGAAGGTGCTCGTGCGTCATGATAGGGCCCAAGTCCTCCACGTCCACGGGCCCAGTAACTACAAATATAATTTAATGATTTCTCTTTGTCATGCACATTCAATTCCGATTTAATAAAATGCTTTAAAAATTACCTGAAGTTACGGCTAACGGCATGTTTGAAATATAGCAGCTATCTAAATCAGCCTTATTAAAGAGTTAACGCAGAAAACTTCCAGACTTGTCCCTCTGAAAGTAATTTCGACTTTGAGGTTTTTTATATGTTTTTTATCATAACATTCAGCTGACAGCCACTTGGAGGATTACCTCTTTGAATCTGGAGTAGCTCTGTGTTTTCTCTTCGTGACAACTCAACATCATCAATACATTTTCAGTTCAGAGTTCTCTGGCATCAGTACAAAAAGGATGTGTGTGCATGTTCATTTATCGTGTCTCCGCAGCCGCTGCATTAGTACGAAAGTAAATGGGAAAGAGACAAAATGTAGCGTAGGTATATATTTATCGTGCTGATGTGAAATTATGTTGGTTTGTGAGAGAGCATACTTTGAGTCACTCAAGAGTCAAGACTCAAGACAAGTGTTCTATTGATTATACGTTTGTATTACATTCGATTCTGTTGAGAAACCCAATTCCACTTAATACACCTCTTTCGTACATGCATTTCCAAAAAAAAATCCTTTGCTGATATGATCGTTTTGGAGCACATAATAACGCACGCACAACATGCACCATACTTAAAGGAACGCAATAATTTATTCGCATGGCCGGCATGTGGCATGTATCCACCTTTATTTTCCAAAAAAAACTTGGAATTGGCATATACGAGCTCTTGTTCACTATGACTTTTGTCAGGATAATTATGTGGAATTGGCTTTGTATTGCATGCCACCATTGTCCTCCGCATGCTCGCATTTTCTCCAATATCCAACATTTCAATCAATTAAATCAATTTATTCTGACGTGAGCCACTGGCTTTTGTGGAAAACCAAACCGTTCTGACTCCGACAGTGTTCCATGCGGAGTGAGTTGACGTGCTTGGTTCCAAGTGTGTTTGTATTGTCTGGAGAGAAAACTTACGAAAACTTTCATAGTTTGCTTTTGCTTGATTTATATAAGGCTACTCGGATCGTAATCTCTATTTGCGCGACAATCAATACGCAAAAAGTGAACACTAGCTTTTCTTGTCGATCGACTAGTGTCTTTTTGATGGAATTCAGAGATTGCATAGCTTATCATTAGTCTTGTCATATACTAAATATATACGTTGCTATTTTTTCTAGAGGTTGAATCTATGAAACTTCTTATATTTGACATTGACATTGGCTTTTCACCTTTAATCAGTATGCTATACTATGCTATAGTATGCTATGCTATACGCTACTAACAACTAATAGCTTATAACATATTAACAAATATCAATGATATCCATTATTGTTGAAGTTAACGTCTGGATGCCTCATTACATAAGATTCGCAGGCATATATTTAGTCCGATTATGAAAATGTCGGCCGTGTCTGCACTTGCACTCTATGCTGGATATGTGGATATTAACTGGATATGCTTCACCTTTCAATTCATATGGAAAATGTAGATTAATTAATTTTTCGGTAGGCCTTTTGACCTTCTAAATTCACAGGAGAATCATTTATCGCCTATACACTCAATCAGAGGAGAATCGAATCAAAATGTAGCATCTGACTACATAAAAAGTTGTGCAATTAATTAAAATAAATATCGAATGACTACGAAGTAAATAGGCGCAAACGCAAATTAGTGACGGGATCCTTCAGAGATCTTTTTTCTTGCTGTCTGCAATCTACGGAAAAGTCTTCTTTTAAAATGGAAAAGTTCCTCAAATTTTCTTTCTGCTGCTTCGGAATATGCTTGCTCTTGGCAAATTTGCAAACTTCTGTATGTTCAGATCAAACCAAATCTTCACTGCGAATTCAAGAAAGTTTCAAGGAATTCATATATTCTGTTTCAAATATTTGTGTAGGTTAGTGCCGCTGGTTGCACTGATAATCAATCTTGCACCGATCTTTGCGGGTATGCCGGAGAAGGAACTTGTGTTGACGGGAAGTATTGCAAATGTGCTAATTGCCCACAGAGAAACGTAAATGGCAATAAAATGTCTCCTTTAAATACGATATTTAAGTCGGAGTATAAAAAATATTTATATATTTTTAGGTATTTGAAGTGGTAAATATTCCAAAAATTTGCACTCTGGACCCCACATGCCTCTGCCCGTTACCAACTTTCTCTTTAACAAATGGAAAACTGTACACTGGGCATCGATGCCTGCATGGAACAAAGTTTGTGTGCATTTGCTTCTGCATGCCGACCACTCTAGCAAGTCTCGTTGACGTAGTAAAATGCCCTTTTCCACGAAGTAACTCGACTGCAGCAAATACGACTGAAGCTACAACGATTGTCCCTCCCAGTTGAGATGGATAACCACTCCAAATTAAAAATAAAACTGCATACACACAATTATAAAATCATTTAAAAAGTACAAAAATATTATTTTATTATTATGTTTTCTTCGACGGCTCTTCTTTCGAAGCTCCTTTACAAAATTCATATCTTTTCACAAAAGTAGGCGCGTTTCGTCTTTTTAGCGGTTCGGAAATGTCTAAATCTTCTGGTTTATCGTAAATTGTACCAATAATAACCCTGCCTTTCGCTTCCAAGTCGTAATCCTTAAAATCTCGTTCTCGTTTTCTTGGATTTCCTAAATCTAGCTTTTCTCCGTAGTAGCCAAATCCACGCTTATCACTTGGACCTTGTCCTTCACCGTCCAAGGCTTCTGATATGCCTATAATTGTTTTGCCCAGTCCTTTTCCATCCGTCCATCCGCATTTCTCCAGCACTTTCCTTCCAATTCCACGAGTGTATTTTTCAAATTTTCCAATTTCTCCTTCCTTCGGATTGCTGCCAAGATTTACAACAATTTTTCTGGAACTAGACGGTTTCGGAGAAGGTTTCTTCTGGATAACTGAAATTTCCTCCAGGCCCTTTTGTACCCTTTCTGAACGTCGCATGTCCATGAGATCATGAGCATCTTTGTCTCCGGCACCTAATAGATATTCACAAAATCAAAATTTTATCATCATTCGATCTTGAAATAAAAACTTTGACGTAATTTGTATCCGTACCAGGCTCATAATACCCTTCCATATCTACATCCCAATCATCGGCCGTTTTTTCATCGAAACCTCCTCTTTGCTGATCCCAAAACTGCGCATCGGTGTACCAAACTATTCCAGGCCCACCTTTAAATCAAAGCATCAAGTATAATATTATGATTTTAGAATTTGTAAAAACGAATATTTATATGATATTCAGAGCACATTAAATGTATGTTCTGATTCGTCACAGCCATACCTTTTTCCCATTGAAGCTCTATTTCCATCTCATATAAACGTTCTTTCGACTCTGACGTTACATCTCCGTGTGTTGTTCTCTGAAAGACATTTCATATTCATAAAAATTACTTTCTAAATATATTGGCAATGTTCCGTTGAAAATAGAAAATAGAATACAATTTACATGATCATGCAACGCCTCGTGTCGTTCCCATTCTTCACACCGATCTTCGTCATCATCTGCGTTACTCTCCTGTGGAGAATTTTAAAAGTTAATGTTTAAACATGGGCAATAAATCGTACAAAAATGTGTAAACGCCTGCGAAGTATAATTCTGGGAAGTAATGTATACCTTATCAGAGTCCTTGTCGTCGAGATCTTCATGAAATAGGCGCGATTTCTTAATTTTCTGGACGTATACATCCGAAATTTCATGCCCTTTCCCCGTCTTAACTTCTACTTCCCCCTCATCATCCTCATCAAAAGTTTCAACTCGGGTTCCATAATCGAAAGGCACTTTACTATACCGTTTGTGAACTCTAGCTCGAGGAAATTCCAATCCGAGCTTTTTAATTAAACTGGGCGGAAGACGACACTGCCTGATGAGATCCAGAAAGTATCCATTCGGGGTACCAATATTTCCTCTATTATAAATTAATGAGCATAATTATATTTAATGGTTCCAGAATATTAACAATCATTTTGAAAATTAGGAGAAATTTGCTACCAACCTTGGCATAAACTGGGGAGGATGTAATTCCTTATTAGCAAATCTTTGCAGGTCGTTCGGACTCAGATTAACTTTTGTAATGATACATCTATTGGGCAAATCATTGCCATCCTTATCCATCCAAAACTTTAAGTGATACCTTTTAATAAAGAGTGTTCTAAAGGTATCATCTTCAAAACGTACAAGACAGCAAAACTTTTTGACTGAAGTCTTCAACTTGTCATCCTCACACTTTCGTTTGGCCAGTGTCTCTTGAGAAGGACTCTCATCACAACCACTTTCCCCAGTTGTTAGCTTATCAACAATGTTGACAATTTGGGGTCGATGTCGAAAATGGAACAGATCAAATTTCTCTGCGTCAACGTATTCCGAAAAGAAATTTCGCAGGTCGGACGTGTGGAACGAGTGGGGGATATTGTTGAGCATGCAGTAACAACAAGCCACTCTCTCTTTCACCTCACCTCCTTCCGCACGAGCACTTGTCGAGGGTTCCATGCTTTCAATTATCTTAATTAATTAATTAAAATCCTAGTGTTTTCAAGAAGACCTCTCTTCTCAATATCCAAGTTTACGGATTTGTTTTTGTTATTGCAGCTGACCAACGTGACTTGGGTCATATGCTCACATACGTCAATACGTGCAAATACAACGTGTTCCCACAAACATACGTACAATGTGCACCTCTCTCGTAGTTGCATACACATGCATCGATGCATATCCCATACCCTATGCCTATATGCACCTATGCCGCTCTGTGAGGAGATGTATGATTTATATCGCATAGAGTCCTACCCAATATTTTCGTGAATTATGCACTTCTGCATTCATTCATCACGCGATATTAGTTGGTTGGCTGTAAAAAGCATTTCGTACGTGTAAAATACTTAAATCCAACAATGCATCCTCGTCCTCCTTCAAACTAACGTCATTAATGTCGGTTGTCGTAAATTTTAGCACATCATCAACATGATCATGGAGGAAAGAGAGGAGCATGTTAGTGGGGAGAAACGTCTGCCGTCCAGTTCGACAGGAGAAAGCCATGAGATCTATCCGGGTGAAAGTGGAACCCAGCTCGAGTCAACATGGAACTGGAACCATGTTGTGTGCATGTTCGCAATAGCAAGCGGTAAGTCGAGCGACGACCTTCGAAATGTTATTTAATGTATATGGGTACTATGATAAGATACTATAAGACATGCATGGTTTACAACTGCGAACTCTGTTGCGACTGCGAATGAAGTGAGGTAAGCAACCATGTGCAGAGCACGCTTATAATAATGTTATAATTTGTCATCTTAATTGTAGCACTCTGATACGAGAAAGCCGAATTGAAAACAAACGTCATTTTATCACGTTGCAAATTTGCCACACGCCACACGTGGACGTGTGACACGTCCCTAATCCTCATGAATTTTTGAGCTCTCATAGATCTCAATCTCAACTATGATCTTTATCAACATCATGTGTTGTGTAATATTGTGTCACTGATAACGTATGCTTATCCGTAAAACCAGTTCATTAATTACATGTGGATGTTCACGATTACAATATGACATGGTTGTTAATAACAGGAATGATTGACATGGGTAGTTATCAGACAAGCATGTACAAAATATCTTGCATGGTCTCATTCTTATTATCCACAATCACTAACATCAAGGATGAAATTCGTTAATTTAAGATAATCGATAATTAGTTACATATATTATCGGCCATGGGGTACGAAATGCACCGGTCAAACATGCTCCATTTGTGAAAACAACGTAATTCGAGGTTTTAACTTCACATTGCTTATTGTCCCATCAATGTTTACGTATTTACGATTAGTACATGTCCTCATGTCATGATTCCATGAGACTATTGATATTGCTCAACTTTATTTGATAACAACCCGGCTTGTTGGTAGTATATAAATATCGCCAAAGGAGGAGAGAAAATGATCATTCCCAACTGCTCATTTGTTACACTTACGGCCAGAGTGTCCCGAGTTCTGTTATCCAGTTCGAGTTATCAAGTTCTGTACAAATACTCATCTTCTGGTCCCAAAAATGAATTTCAAAGGTTATTGAAAATCCGCAACAGAAGAAGCATTAAACTTTCACCGGATAATATAAATTTTAGTATGTAAAAAAATTTCCAACAATGAAATTTTATTCTTTTTCTAGGAACGCTAGCAATTCTTTTAGGAATTGTCATATCCATTCATGCGAGTGGTTCTGCTAACAAAGTAGGAATCTTCAACATTGGACCGAAGAGTGAGGAAAATGCTTTGGACATCCAGATTTCTTTTGGAGTTGACGGTATGTTATGGGGTTACACACATTAGATTAGGGGTTTTGTACAATGAAATTTATTAAATGCGTTTTCATAAAGCTTCCGTTCGAGCCCGTGGAAAACTCGGATTTTCTCATCCGAATGCAGTTGGCCAGTGGTCCTACTGCAATGGGAATGAAAACTGCATGGAATGGGGGGACTACGCACGTGTCGAGGTTACAGATGGTTCCGCTCCAGGATGCGGTAGAATTCAGTGGACATCTACATTTGCTCGTGACATTGAAGATTGCTACGAGCTAGAACCTGGTGTCCACTGGTATGGAGGTGGTGAGACGCACACCCAAACGTGGCCAATCGAAACCAATCCTCGTCAAGAGTCGCCCTTTGTCACCGGGGATTTCCTTCAAAATGCAGACTTGTATTATGGTGGGGTCGTAGAGAACTACTGGTTGCTTTCCAATGTTTTGAGCATGGTCCAGCCGAAGGCTTGGATCGCCAACTTTTGCAGGTTGGTTTGGGTGACGCCTACAAAGAAAACGAAGATAGGTTATATGAGATTGTTTTGTATTAAAAATATAGTTGAAGCTTGATTGAATTGTGCTCACCACTCCAAAAATGGACAAATTCGCCAAGGTTCATTTGCAGCTCGGGAGGGTCGTTGTCTCCGTGTGCCCCACTCGCACGATTTTCGATTCCCTTTGGAGGTAGAGGTGGATCTGGTCGTGGCCATCTCTAGGAAGTCGGGCATCGTGTAGAGAAATGATTTACAGTTGTTTGACATCTACCAGAAGACTGAGATGTACCAAATTTGATTTCGATTAGAATATTAATTAACATAATATCTATCAAAGTTTAAATATAATAGGTTCAAAAATTCAGTTTATCTAATTTCTACCTTGACTATAAATTAGTTTAGGTTTGAAAACCACCTAGTTTCTACTTCGACTAAAGTTTACTTTCGTTTGAAAAAATCCTTGGATTTAATTTTTACATTGCCTTAAATGCAATTGCCTTCTTTTCTAACAAAAATTCAATTAATCTGATATCTACTAATACTAAAAAGTTGTTTTCAGGTAAAAAATTACTTTATCTAAATTATACCTCGAGTAAACGTTTATCTCTGTTTCAGAAAAATCAATTTGTTCAATTTCTATTAATTCTGGAAATATACTCAATTTATTTCAATTCTACCTTGCATGAAAAACTTTTCTTTTGAGAAATTCCGTTTATCTAATTTCTAGCTTGCATAAAACATTTCTCACTTGAAAATTTATATTAATCTGATTTCTACTAAGACTATAAATTACTTTTCATAAAAAATTCAATTAATCTAATCTTTACTAAGGCTGGAAATTACTTTTCCTGGGAAATTCAATTAATCTCATTTCTACCTGGTTGAAAATTATTTTTCAATTGCAATATTCAATTAATCCAGGTTTTACTTTTAATAAAAAATATTTATCAGTTAAAAAATCCAAATAATCTAATTTCTACCACGACTAGGAATTACTATACGCTAAAAAATGATCAATTTATCTAAATTCTACCACGACTAGAAATTACTTTTCGATAAAAAATCGTAACTTTATCTAATTTCTACTAAGACTAAAAATTACTTTACGCTATAAAATTATAACTTTGTCTAATTTCTACTAAGACTAAAAATTACTTTACGCTAAAAAATTATCAATTTATCTAAATTCTACTAAGAATATAAATTACTTTTCGATAAAAAATTCAGTTTATCTAATTTCTATCTAGTATTAAAATTTATTTCTCAATTAAAAAATCTAATTAATCTAATTTCTATCTAGTATTATTCGTATTATTTTCATTGAAAAATCAATTAATCCAATTTCTACTAAGACTAGAAATTTATTTTCGTTAAAAAGTATCAATTAATCTAATTTCCACCTTGATTAAAAATTACTTTATGCTCGGAAAAATCATTTTATATCTGATTTCTACCATATTTTCAAATTACTTTTTAATTGCAAATTAAATTTCTTCCATAACAGCGTGGAGGGCATCGGTGCGGACTCTATAAGTTTTGGTAGGATATCAGCTCGAATATATTTATCGAAAAATTCCAGATTGTGGATGAAAAACCTTAATCAAAACTAGTCAAATCTAGTCTTTATCTTTGTGTATTGGTTTCCATCTTAAAGTTGTAGGAACTTCAAAAAAAATCTTAAAACTTTTTTAATGTCATTTATAAAATGATATGTTCACACTGAGTATTTACCTCAATGTAGAAATTGTAGATTCATCGGTACTTGTATATTTGAAATATGGTATTTGTGTTGATTAAATTTTTAATGAGATTTCTGAGAGTGAAATTTTTTTCCAATCTCTCAATAAACATATATGATCTTTCTTTAATATATAAATAATAATGTATATTTTGTGCCTTCCACATTGTGAATATGATCATTTGCAGTTTTTGTGTGGAAATGTGGAACTTTGACCGTCATTGTCATAATTTGGAGATTTATTTATATGTATAATTCAAAATGATCAAATCTAAATTGAAATAAGTCTATGGTTCACAATTTCACTAACGAATTCTGTTTTCCCATCGTTTTTTTTATTTATCATCAGTTCATCTTCATTTACATTTAATTACATGAGGATCTATAAGACGCATTTAATTCTAATATCTACCTATTCAAAAAGAGCATGTAATGTTATTGTAATGTACACAAAAAGAGCACATTTTAAATATATCTAATTCTAGCAACTACAGATCCAAGAAGAGCATATAATGTTATTATAATGTACCGTATGAAGAGCATAGCAAATAACATATTAGACACATAGCTAATTATATATTACAAGTTACATTAGATTTTACAAACATTTTTCTCCGATTACATAACCCTTCTATCTTTTGCTAAATGTTTTGCTGTACCAATACTTCGGCCCTTTTTCTCCTTCTCTTCCATGTATCGGGTTACACTAGTAAGCATTTTGACTTCCTTATTGATTTTCCGATACACAATCTTCTTTTCAAAAAGTATAGTACATATACTTTGGAGTTCATTCCACGCGTCTAATGGAAATTCCGTCGTGCTTGTGCGTTTGTTGCACATTATTCCTTTTGGGTTCCAGTTCTTGCTTTCAGCCAGACTAAATGCATATAGAATCAATGTTTCCATTCCTGTTCCATTCAAGTCCGTCATGAATTCACTAACTGCTAGTGTCCTCTCACGAACCATCTCTTTTGTGTTGGTTATTTCAGCGAGTTGTTTGAGGAGATTCAGTCTAGTCTTATCTTTATCCGCCTCATGACACCTGGCAATTGTTCTGGATATTGAAGCCCATGAGGTCTTCTCCAACAATCCAATATAAATATGAAATTCTATTAGATTTCTCACTTCATATACTGATGGTTGGCGACGATATTCGCTTCTAACTGGTGAATCGAATCGGATTCGACCTGTACTTAAATTCCCGTTATTGGGAGAGTCGATGATCATTAATTTCAGCCCAGTGTCATGTGCTACTTCAAAAAAATAATCCCAAATTAACGGGTCCAGCTCTAGGTTGTAATTGCGAAGCATTATTCGCTTATTGCTCAGTTTCATCTCTAAAATTACTTGTAGTATGATAGCGGATTTGATTAAAAGTGCTTCTCGTGCAGATTCGGATTTTCGCTCATATACAATCCAAAATTTAGCATCAAGCCGAGACGAATTTTTGTATTGTAAGTTGCGAGTAGTTCCTTTAATTCTTTCCCCGATGTCCACAACGTATTCAGGTCCACCTGGATTATATGCCAATACTATGTTGTATTCTTTTGTGGTTTTGTTGCATTCATTGCATTGATCATGGGTTCGGTAAATTCCTTGACAATCTGCACATATCCACAAAATTTAAAACGTTTACAATTCGTTTTCAAAATCTGGTTAATAAAATGCTATTTGGGTTACATAAACGGAAACGCTTACCAAAGTTTGAGCAAAAAAAGAAAGCTAAATTTCCATGCGATACTCGCAATGTATCGTTATGTATGTAGAGGTATGTATGTGGTTCCAGTTCAAACCTCTTCCCATGTTTTTCATACATCGTTTTGCAAGCACTCTTCAAACGGTCCGCAGTCATTTCCTCCCAACTTACGACGCCTGCTAACATGCAAACGTTGGTTCGTACAATTTCCTTCCACTCGAAACGTGATGAGTGAGCATAGCACGTATCGCGCTCGCCAAGCTGACTGGCCACACATTCCATGTTTTTATCTATAGTTTCAAAGTATATGAAGCAAAAATTACTAAATTGTAACGGCATTGTATCGAAAATCATAATAATTTAATTTTCATCATGCATACCACTATGTTTACATAGCCCTTTCCATTCGGTAGTCTCATTGTTCAGGTCGATTCGTGTCATCAGATTCCACTTGAAACTGTCGAAACAGAGACTTTGTCCCTTGAACGTGTAAACTCCATACTTTCGTAGATACTCTTTGAACTCTGGAAGCCGTTGTCTCAACTGTGATGAACTCCTGAAATTTTCTACTCTATAGTCCGGCAAATGTGCAGAACATGCTCCAAGGGTTTTTAAAGTTGAAATTTCCAAATCCAGCTCTGCAACATCAGATTATTTAAGATTATTATTATCCGATTAATTATTTATGCTTATATATCGCTTTATTGATATTTGTTTCATACCTGACTCTGGAGGGTAATGAAGACCGTGCTTGTGATTTTCATTGTGCATATCGACCCATATTGAAGAATCTAATTCATTCCCACGTGCGTCAATTAAATCTGTAAATTATTATTATTAATACAATTATCAGTCATCACACTCTACTTACTCTTTTTACTGTAAGCATTTGTATCGGACTTATCGTACGTTCGGTCTGTGTCGGATCTTTTCGCATCAATTCCTCATTATGGTCCACACATGTCAGAGTCTCGCACATCACTGGCTCCTCGACGCATCCCCTTATCCAGCAAAAATGGCCAACGACTTTGGTGGTGTTATTTGCCACTGCTAGCATCCTATATACATAATCATAAAATACCATCAGCTCGGGCTGTTGCTTGAAGCCTCCTCCTTCCATTGCAATGTCATTGTTGAGAATCAGTTGATGATTATGACGGTGAAGTCGATAACATAGCTCGTTAAGTGTTGTGATGCTCGCCTGCTCAGCTAGGGCCTTTGTCGTAGAATTGCGAAGCTCAACCTATTAAAAATTTATTAGAGGTGGATACAGAAATGAGACAAAGAATACTTTTTGGGACATAATCAAACATATTTATTACTAGATTTATTATTAGTTATTACTCACCAGTTCCACTCCTTTTGCCCTTTCGTAAGAGTATGATTCGAGAAGATATTCTATTGATGTAATATTTTTCATCTTGCTTGTAAAAATTTTAACTTTACTACTTATAAAACACCCAATATAACTAAAATCGTCAATTAAAAGTTAAAAACTAATCGCACACAACACCTTTTGGAAGATCTATTATGACTCTGGTTTTGCTGAACAACAACTTTCTTGTCATTTACAGATACAACTCCTTTGCTGCCCGTCACCTATATTTTAATACATCATATACATGCATATAAATACATTCACATGTAAAGGTCAATGCACTTTTGTTTAAATGCACTACATACTGAACATTATTTTGTACATGTCAATGCCCCGTAATTTCCTATTGCGCACACCTAAAACCAAAAACAATATTCTGCGAGAACTTTAGTAAAACATTTTAATATAAACAGCTATTTTGTATTCAACTTCCATTAGTATTTTGAGACTTTTTTGCCTTTTTGAAAATTCAAAAGAGTTGTGGTTAATTATCAATTATGTTGTGCGCCTAACTACTCCCACCCTTAATTTTATGAATTGATAGATCTCAATTATATATAATAAAGTGTGATCATTTAACTCGATTTCTTGAACGAACAATTAAGTGACGACAATGCCAATAGTTCCAAAACAGTTGGTGGTTCGCCATCGTAATCCGACAGAACTGGTGAATTCCATTTCACATGTTATGCAAGATAACACAAGGGCACGTAAGAATCATTTATTTTATGATGATATATGTTATATATGTTTATATGTTATTTCTGCTTAGTTATGCGAGATTTTATAGTTTTTATACAGCAATTATGTATTGTCTATTTTATTTCAAGACGATTTTATCAAGCGACTTGCAGAAGCCCGCAACATATACAGTCCGGATCTCGAGGTGGATGCTTGCAAAGAGAAGCGAATTGAGGCTTTCATTCGTGTTCTGATGTCAATAAAGTCCTGTCCTGTCAACCTACCGGACAGATCCTCCATTTTTGTGGACACAGGTACAATGAGCCTTGTCGTGACCACATCATCCTGTCATATAGCCCTTTGTCGCTTTATGACATGCCTTCGACCTTGTGTTGAGGAGAACGACGTTCTTCGATCATGCCACTTGCATTTGAAGTTACAATCTTCTTCAGTAGGTGAGTCGTTCCCTCCGCATTATGACACTAATATTTAATCAACCACACCATCCTTGCAACTATAATTTTTGTTTTATTCCCCTTAGGATTATCATCATCTCATTATTCCATTTTGCTGATGTATATGCACTTTGAGAAGAAGCAGCTCCGTTACGGGAACGAAGATGATTGGAATTCTGTCATCGAAGATTTAAGAACTGGACAGAAGATTGAAAGCGATTTTGGAAGTGCCAAAGTAACATTGGGAATGCAGAATGGAATCGTTCGGTTGTCGACGACATGTTCGCAATATTTCAAAAATTCAGGGCCTGAACTCATGTGCATTCGTCCTTGTAAGCATTCATAATTGATTATCTATGTATCCATGTATGTGCTCAAGATTCGTACTATTATTTTTGTGTATTATCTTAGACTGCTATCGCCGCTTCACACAAACCGAAAAACCGCACCAGCCTTTATGCTATACTTGTCGACTTCGACGACAATCGTACTTCCGCAAACGAAAATTTGATTAAGTGTATAATATTTTACAACACTACTTTTACTTATATATTATTAGTTATTTCTTTTATTTAGAAATAGCGTTACTTTAACATATACTTCAAGTTTGTAAGATTACATATTTTATCAAAACCAAACGTTGTAAATAGTATGCTGCAAATTATTAAAACTTATGAAAATATTAAAGCTCGAATTCATATACAAAGTTCAGTTGTAGGGATGTCATTTTCACTATGAAGATCAAACGCATGTATTTTAAGTATTCAAAAAAATATATCTAAGTATATATAAAAGTCATATTCAGTGATATTTCTACACATTAATGTACATCATATTTGGACTATGTGATTTTCAGTTAATCCGCTTGATTGAGGTAACAATATCAAAGTTTCTTAGTGCATTCAATTTGAGTTAACATTATGTTTAAGTATGCATTCGAGGTTCAATGTCGTCCATGAAAGAGCACATGAATGCATGGCAATACAAAGCGAAAAAGAGCATTACAATTCATTGATGATTTCAACATTTTTTTTGAAAATAAATTGTAGCATAATTATGAACTGAAGAAGAACAGAAACTGATGTCAATTAGTGTGGTCGTCTTTCATAAGCGAGACTTACTTAATTTTGACACATTCCCTTTTCTATGCATGTGTTCGAAACTAATTTTCAGCTGTATACCCAACTAATTAAAGAGAACATTATCATTTAGGTTGCTCAAACTCAACTTTGAATTCGTCTGTGCATACGCAGTGAGTCCACTTATTTTGTAATCCAGGCTAATGAAAATAGTAGGAAACATTTACTCTTTTCTATTTTACTCCGAGTGATCGACACCAGTGTGAAATATGAAATCATAAAAAAGTACATAACAGTGCAATTTTAGCCATAGCATGAGTGTGGGTGCAATATACTCACTTTCTAAGAATTTTGAGATAATTGACAAAATTCTTAAGCATCTTTCTACTACGATTTGAACGAGAAGCGAGTTTTTGATTAGCGAGTTTTGAGATCAGGTCTCAATAGTCAGTGTTATTGGTATGGATCGTGCATTTTTTTCATCATATTCACAATTTTGCATAATGAGTACTTCAAATGTCTGATCGTTCCATAAAAATTTGGCGAGATTCCATGAAAATTTGATCCGCCTATCGACACCGATTGACACAGAGCGCCCATATTTACTCACAACAGCACACTTATATATGGATTTATTGTGTTAAGTTTTGGAGGGGATCCCATAAGAATTCGAATTTTTGGAGGAGGCTCCCCTCTAAACTTATTCCAACCGCCTATCGACGCCGGTTGAGGCAGAGCGGTCAAATTCGCACACAACAACACCCTATCATAGGGGCTCATTCTATTAAAATATGGAAAGGATCCCATGAAAATTCGATTTTTGGGGGAAGTTCCCCTCCAAACATTTTTCGACCGCCTATCCAAACCAGTTGAGGTAGAGTGCTTAAATTCACTCACAACAACACACTAACATAGGGGCTCATTCTATTAAAATATGGAGGGGATCCCATAAGAATTCGGCTTTTGGGGGAAGTTCCCCTCCAAATTTATTTCAATCGTCTATCTGAACCAGTTAACACAGAGCGCCCATATTCACACGCAGTACACCACTATCATATAGGATTATTGTATTAAGTTTTGGAATTGATCCCATGAAAATTTGATTTTCGGTTGAAGTTCCCCTCCAAACTTATTCCAACCGCCTATCCAAATCAGTTGGCGCAGAGCGCTCTAATTCATACACAACAGTACACATACATAGGGGTTTATTTTATTAAGTTTTAGAGGGGATCCCATGAAAATTCAATTTTTGGAAGAGGTTCCCCTCCAAACTTATTTCAACCGCCTATCCAAACCATTTGACCCAGAGCGCTCAAATTTACACACAACAACATACTTACATAGGGCCTTATTGTATTAAGTTTTGGAGGGGATCCCATAAGAATTCAATTTTAGGAGGAGGCTCCCCTCCAAACTTATCTCAACCGCCTATCCAAACCAGTTGGCGCAGAGCGCTCAAATTTACACACAACAACACACTTATATAGGGGCTTATTGTATTAAGTTTTGGAGGGGATCCCATAAGAATTTAATTTTCTGAGGAAGTTCCCCTCCAAATTTATTTCAACCGCCTGTCCAAACGACTTGGCTCAGCGCGTTCAAATTTACTCACATCAACACACTAACAAAGGGTTTTATTCTGTTAAAATCTGGAGGGGATCCCATAAGAATTTAATTTTCTGAGGACGCTCCCCTCCAAACATTTTTCAACCGCCTATCCAAACAACTCACAGCAGAGCGCTCTGATTCACTCACAACAACACACTAACACAGGGGCTCATTCTAGTAAAATATGGAGGGGATCCCATGAAAATTCAATTTAGGAGGAGGCTCCCCTCCAAAAAAAATTCAACCGCCTGTCGACACCGGTTGAGGCAGAGCGATCAAATTCGCACACAATGACACCCTTACACAGGGGCTCATTCTATTAAAATATGGAGGGGATCCCATGAGAATTCGATTTTTGGGGGAAGTTCCCCTCCAAACTTATCTCAACCGCCTATCCGAACCAGTTGACTCAGACGGCTCAAATTTACCCATAACAATACATTAACAAAGGGGCTCATTCGATTAAGTTTTGGATGTGATCCCATAAGAATTCAATTTTTGGAGGACGCTCCCCTCCAAATTTATTTCAACCGCCTATCCAAACCAGTTGACTCAGAGCGCCCATATTCACACGCATTAACACACTAATAAAGGGGCTTATTTTATTAAAATCTGGAGGGGATCCCATGAGAATTTAATTTTCGGGAGAGGCTCCCCTCCAAACTTATTCCTACCGCCTATCCAAACCAGTTGACCGAGACGGCTCATATTCACGCATAACAGCACACTCACACAGGGGTGTGTTCTGTTAAAGTTTGGAGGGGATCGCATTAGATTTCGAATCTTGGGGGAAGTTCCCCTCCAAATTTATTTCAACCGCCTATCCAAACTGGTTGAAACAGAGCGCTCAAATTCCCTCACAAGAACACACTTACACAGGGGCTTATTGCATTAAGTTTTGGAGGGGATCCCATAAGCATTTGATTTTTGGAGGAGGGTCCCCTCCAAACTTGTTCCATGGAGATATCCAGTGAATGGCTTAATATATTGTGTCGCTTGACCTGGTCGCAATATTCAAATGACCTTCAATATAGATAAATTTAATGTCGCGATAATAACGGATGGAAATAAAAAGATGTGTGATTAAGTGTCCGATACAATTTCAATATCAGTTTTATGAAGAGGAATGGAGAATAGTGTATGTTTGGAATGCTCATATATGACACGGATTTTTTATTTGATTTTTAAATTTGGTTTTAATATAAAAGTTGAAAGTATATTGTTATTTCTTCAAGATTAATCAAAATATAGATCAAAATAAAAATGTAATTAGTTGAAACAAAGTGTAGAATTATAAGCAAAAAATAAATCAATGTTTAATTTGTCAGTCATGACCTCTCATTTCCAGCATTTATAAGCCAAAGTTGGGGGAAAATTTGAGTCGAGAAGGGGCAGGATCCGAGTAGGTTATTTGGGTATGTTTGGGTAGATTTCGCCTTCGTTGTACAGTTTGCACTTCCAGCATAGTTGGTCCATTCTTTCCTGTTGGGAGGGGATGTTGGTAGTACTGACCTGCTTCTGTGAAATCGAAGGTAATGCGCCTGGAAAATAACAATAGTGAAATAACATTTAGTGTATGTGTGATATAAAGAACATAATTGCATTTGAAGAAATATAGAGTAATTAAATAATTTACCTATTTATGCAAATCTCGGTTATTGCGTCCGAGATGGTTGTGGGTGCTTTGTTCTGAAAGTCAGCAAAGCCGTCTTTGCTGACTATTACCCCTCCACATTCGTATGCAGCTGCAATGACTTGACTGTGTCAAATAATCATAATTTCAGTTATGACAAGAATTGCTAGAATGAAATTTGATGACTTTAAAAATTATTCCAACTACTTACATATCGTCGTAGCTGCTCAACCAACCTCTTGGAGATCTCATACTGAAGGTTGGGTTAAAATTGCAATTTTCTTTCAACCAACACAAATCGTCGCAGCTTTCTTCTTTCTCATCGTTGTTCAGGATGCAAGCATTCTGCAGGAACATTATGGGCTGATTGGTCAAGCGCTTCACTTCATTTCGTTGGTAGAATTGGACACAGTTTTTCAGTCCTTCAAAACGGAGCTCACGCGCGGGTTTCTTGCTATGTTTTAGGAACTTATTTTGATATCTATGAATAATGAATGTTAATAATGATAATAATGCTATATACTTTTAATTAATAATGCATAAAATATTGATGACTTACTGCAGCGCAACATTTGTTCCATCAATAATCAATCTTCGTGTTGAGTTGTCCCTGATTAGTGGTGGTTCGATTCCTTTGAGAATCATCTCCTCCATGATCAAATACATGACCCTATTTCTCGATTCCCGTGAAGCATATTGGTCATGCAGAATGAGAGAGGATGATGTACTTCTTTTGAGCGTGATCATGGGCATTTGATCCACCTTCATCTTCATCTCATTCACGCTTCTAGAGTTGCATCCTATTTCCATCTCAAATAGCTTCAAATATTTGATGTAATGAGCTGAGAGTCTTGTGTTTCCATCATCTGTTATATGGTCAAATCCAAGTTCTTTTGCGACTGCAATCCACCTTTCATTCCTATTCACCTGTAGAAAAGAGGAAAAGCAAAGTTTTCTTCAGATTATTTATGCACGTGTGTTAACTCAATGCACGACTTAAAAGAGCATATGCATGAAATCTAATGTTATTTAAATGGATGAGTTGAAAGAGCATATAAGCAAAATTCAATGCTATTTAAATGGACAAGTTGAAAGAGCATATGAGCAAAATTCAATGCTATTTAAATGGATGAGTTGAAAGAGCATGTGAGCAAAATCCAATGTTATTTAAATTGACGAGTTGAAAGAGCATGTGAGTAAAATTCAATGTTATTTAAATGGGCAAGTGGAAGGAGCAAGTGAATAAAATGTGCTTTAAGAGAAAAAAATCTGATTTCTTTTGGAATAAGTTCATATAATAAATGAATAGAGGTTGGTGTGCTTGTCACTTCCATACAAAAATATACTTACATATTCATATCCTCCGAGTTTTACTACGGCCATATACAGATTGTACGTTCGTACAATTTGCCCGTCCACTACAATAGGACCCCACACCCAGGGCTGAGCCTTCTTCACAAGGAACAACTCCCATACTCCCATAAAAATGCTTTCTTCTTCAGGCTAGAGAACATGTGTAAAAATTGGCATATGAAATAAAACATTAACTGCGAAACTACGGTGGAAACTGAATTTAAATGTGTCGAATACTCACAATCACACCACTGCGAATATTTTTATCGCAACGATATTCAAATGAATAAGGGTCGATGAGTTTGCCTTGTGATGGGTGACAAGGAGCGTTGACTGGTTTTGGGAGGAGGGTTGGCTGAGATGCGGGTTGTGACGGTCTTGGATCAAGTGATGTGCGACACCTTTTCTCTGCTGTATCCCCTGTAATCTGATACTTTTTTAAAAGTATATTCACACTGGAAATGTATCTGGTCATCTGAGGTGTCCCGGACACTTTCCGACGAATTGGAAACATTTGCTCCCAGGAACAAAGGCATTGGAGATAATCTTTTCGTAATTCGATCTCGTTTCGAATTACTCCTAGTCCAAGAGCATGATGGATCTCTCTCCAAGTTCCTCCTACTCTCGACACCTACACAAAAATCACAAATTGCGTTGTTGTGTTCATGCGAATGTACAAAATATATTAATATATTCTATGAGAAACTCACTTTCAAGTATCCACCACGATCACGGACCAGTTCATTAAGCTTAACGAGATTCAAATTATTGCCTGTCAAGCGCTCGCGTGCAAATGGACCCATTCCATGTGAATCCCAAAAATAGAGGAGCGCATCAACGAATTGGATGTACTCCTCACTCTTGTCCAGTTTGTAGAGATGTAGAAGGCGAGTTTGCAGAGTTTCCAACCTGTTGATTGCACTGTAGAACAGGTTAAAATATCATTAAATTATTGTCACAAATGCACAAACACAATACGACACGTTTTGAAAATGTGAACATACGTTTCCGACAATGCACTGGGAAATGGCTCTTCTTCCTCGTCGTCAATTTGCTCATTTGTGATGGAGGGAACCGGTAACGCATCTGCAACTGGGACGGGAAGGGGTGAATTTGCAGGCTGACTCTCACTTCCACCTTCCACCGCACTTTCCACACCAGCAACTTCATCGTTATCCTGAAAGAGATGAAGCAAAATAAATGAAGGAACAAACTAGTACACAAGAAACTGAAGATTAAACGCTCACAATTAACGGCTCCTCTTGTACACCACTAGCGCCCATATCCTCCTCCTGATTTTGCCCATAATGAGAGTTGTCACCCTCTCCGTCAACACCATTCTCATCAACCATAAGTTCATCCTATTTAAAATTCATACACACACACATCATATAAACATATCAAACAACAACACCAAAATGCACGTATTTTAATTTTAAGTCAAAGCAATTACTTGAGTGTCACTCTGATTCTCAAGGGCAATTGAGGAAATGTCGGGACAAGGACACTCGAGCATCTCCGCCATAGTCAATGGCGGGTGTCTTCCTTTAGGCCTAATCGCCGCCTTCGCAATACGCACCTCTCCTCGCCTTGTCCTCTCCTCCATGAACTTGAGAAATTTGTCATTTCCAATTTCTGAAATGAAATTAGAACACATTTACACAAATACACATTAACAGAAACAACACAAACACTTGAAACTAGGTTCATTTAACACAAATCTTCACTTACTGGTTTCATATCCAGGCGTTATTGGCATCGGCTTTGACCTCTCGGGGAGTCTCCAAATTTGCTCCCTTCTCCTTTGTTCGGCTGGTTTGGCCTTCCATTCGTCATATTCTGTGAGAACACGAATCATAATAGTCATATAAGATGAGAATTATGAGGAACAAGTGGAATAAATCACGATACTTTATCACACTCACCTGGTCGATGCAGTTTTTTCGCATGTTGCTCCATTGTCCATCTATGAGGATGTTCAAAGATGCAATCCGGAATCGAACATCGATATGGAGTTCCGTGTTTGGCCCGTCTGTGCTTTGATAGAGCACCTGCACTTGCACATACTTTGTCTAACAAAATATAAATAAAACTCACAGCACTGGAAAATTCATTGATTTTGGTAATTCATATGAATGCAAACTTACCACATAGGAGACATGTCGCAGCAAGTGCTTCGCCAACTTGCATTCTTGGTGCTCTGACTTTCAGCCCACACCCGTCATCTGCACCTTTCCGAGCACCTTTCCGAGCACCTTTCCGATTCCTCTCCTTGCTTGCACCACCAGTACCACCTCCTCCTGTCTTCTTCGTGACCCGGCCATCAGCAACAACTGCAACTTTCGTTGCGACTCGGCCTCCACCTCTTCTTGTCACCGCCTTCTCCGCCTCCAAACCCTTTGTCACTCTTCCCATGATCACGTATGGACGAGTTTTTAAAGAAAGAAGTGAATGCTGCCGATGCAGTTAACTGTATAAATGGGAGTGGTTACCCGGAACTTCAACTTCTAGCAACAAAGAAGACACCGTCAAATAGGGAGTGGTTACCCAAGCTTAGTTCGAATATGAACTACAAAAAGTACTTTTTACTGCTTAAAGCAAGAGAGAAGACACCGTCAAATAGGGAGTGGTTACCCAAGCCTAGTTCGAATATGAACTACAAAAACGTACGGCTCACTGCTTAAAGCAAGAGAGGAGGAGACACCGTCACATAGGGAGTGGTTACAAAAGCCTAGTTCAAGTCAGAACTACAAAAAAGTACTGCTAACTGCTTAAAACAAGAGGAGGAGACACCGTCACATAGGGAGTGGTTACCCAAGCCTAGTTCCATTCGGAACTACAAAAAAGCACTTGTCACTGCTTAAACAGGAGAGAAGACACCGTCACATAGGGAGTGGTTACCCAAGCCTAGTTCCATTCGGAACTGCAAAAAAGCACTGCTCACTGCTTAAAGCAAGAGAGGAGGAGACACCGTCACATAGGGAGTGGTTACCCAAGCCTTGTTCAAAAATGAACGAGAAAGAAAGTCGTCGCTGATCACTAATAAGTGACCAAAATCCACTGACAACTGCTCAAGACAAAGAAACTGTTTCGAAACTAATAATAAAAAGCACTGGGCACAGGTTTTCACAGGTTGAACGGCTCGTTAGAGTACTAATTCACTTTCACTTCAATTAAATTAATTAAATTACCTGAGAAAACAAAAAAATATTTTTGCTGGAAATTCACCGAACGAATGAGGAAGAAGTGGATGCACAACAAGGAATAAAGCCTGCTTCGCGTCTTTTTCGTTGTGAATTAATGTATGCAGAATATTACGAATTCCATGAACGTGTATACATGTTCTACGAGACCCTGAGCAAGGATAAGACAAAGACCCCCCAAGCCTCCTGCATACATTACGTATCAATATACGCCTTTAGCTAGGATCGAAGATTGCGAAACAATTTGTAGTCATTCGCCTTGCTTGAAATGGTGGTGAATACGATACCAGTGAGCACATGAACGTATTTGGTTGTAATTAAAAATAAAATGACTTGTGAGATTCCAAAAGTGAACGAACTCAATTAAGCATCATATTCTAATGAAAATTTGGATTTTTAAATTCGATTTCGGATATGGACATGGTTATGTTGCTCGCATGTGCTAAGATTGGATTTTCGACCGTTTCCAGTTTACAAGTATGTACTCTTCGCTACTTACATGCATTTTGGGCCGTGCACTCTCCACCACACAAATACACTATATCACCTGTCGATGTTACGTAAATATTAGCAATATGATTGAATGCCGTTATCATTAAAGTGTCACTTTTAAAACTCTTTTTGAAGGAAAACTGCTCATATTTGAGACTATATGTTTGAAAATTATGACTTCACTGATCATATTGAAAAACTGCACATATATCTGGAAATTATGTTGTCTCGATTCAATCACATTTACAACAGTCCCCTCAAACAACAATTACAAAATCCAATTCTTATACAGGAGATTAGTGTCGTTTTCGTTTCTTGTGGATTACATAATAGTGGAAATTCGTAACAATTTTCTCTCATATCGCCATCATCTTACTTTCATCATCAGCTTTCTATGAATCTCCTCCACCACTCCAACAATTCGTGGTCTGGGCTTCCCGAACCTGCACACTTTTTCGAAAGTCCGAGCATTTGGTATATTGCAAACATTAGCCTGCTTCTCACTCTCTTCCAATCCAGGATACTCAAAACAGCAAAGGAGACTTTGTTCCACCGTCGACGACAAGCCTTTAATATTCAGACTCGACACGACTCTCACCTTCGCTTCCACCCTCCTTCCCAACTTGTCCTGAGTGGCCAACTTCAAGTTGTGGCAGTCGTCCTGCTCATCCTCCTTCACGGCAGAGCCGAAGCAGTCGACAATTTCCAGCGTTGTTGAGTTTGTCATTTTGTGTGGATACAAAGGGGAAAGCTGTTGAGATGCAAGATGTTTGGAAGTGTACGACTGCATCATGCTCAGAATCTGCGATTAATTTCAATCCACAATTTTCGTTTGTATAGTTTTATTCACAAATTATTCAGAACTTTTTTCGTCTGAGCAAAAAACTTACAAATCGCTTCTCATTCGATGACCTGCTCAAAGTGAGCCCATGTCTCCGAACGTATTCTAGACCGATTTGTAGCTTTGAAAGGGTTACATCCGGTTAAAAATTAAAATTCTATTCGCAATTGTAGGATTTAAAAAAATAGTTTTAAAACGATCTCGCTACTAAACTGCATTAGCCGCATCGTGCATGATCCCTCCCACGACGAGGAATCTTAATAACGTCGCGCCCATCAGTAACACAACCTTCACCAATACTTCCGCCTTGAGTTCCTCCAACTGGCCTCAGGAAAAACAGAATAAGAAAATGTTTCGCACAAAAGTTAAAATTCGTTTCAAAGCACAAGTCATTACTAAATTCGCATGTTTGTTTTTACCCTGAGGGGCACGGCGAGCTCGACGTCCTGCTCCTTCTCGAAATATTTGAGCTGCTCCTCGGGCTGCGGCTGTATCCACTGGAAGAAGACCCAGGCGACGAGGAGCACCTCGAACGCGGTCAGGAGGAGGAACGCCACACTCACAACGACATTCACTCGGCTCAGGTGGTTGAAGAGGGAGACGACAATTTGATGTTCTGCAAACAGCTTCTTGTACGGAACCACTTTCCTAATCGAGAACACTCGCCCGTCCTTCTTCCTCCTTTC